>JAMXBD010003762.1:0-103708 GCA_024138025.1 Combretum micranthum | reverse complement strand
CACAATGACTTATGTACAAGTTGAAGTGTCCACATAGTATATTTTATTTTAGGTTCAATGTATTTTTGTTTTAAATACAAAAAGTACTAGGTCTGATGTATTTATCTCATATCAGTGTATTTGTTTCAAATAAAAAAAATGTGCTAGGCCAATACTTTTTATTTCAAGTGCGACTTGATCCAAAAAAGTAATGCAATTCATGACACTATCTTTCTATTTCCAATTTCTTTCACTCCTTCCAGGCAGAACAGAAAAATTAGACAGCATATCTCATCCTATTTTCTCATGTGAAAGTTGGTTCCCTCTTCCCTATATACATATATTGACCCCCACCATTTCACCTCTCCGTCTCTCTTTCTCGCTCTATATATTTATATGTATAGGTATATTTTTCTCACGCCTCTTTCCTCTCTCTATATTTTTATTAAACACACACATCAATTCTCTCTCTCTCTCTTTTTGTGTGTGTATGTATATCTATCTAGATACATATATTCTTTCCCCTACCGCTTCTCTTCAGTCTCTGAGAGAACTATAGTTAAATTGCGAACTTGCGGCCACGTCAACTGAGGAAGGAGGGCACCGAGGGAGTAGCCATGACAGGTGGGCGTTCACCTAGAAATCTCTCCATGTAACCTCCGGTCATCAATCCTCCAATGTAGTCCTCGGTTTCCTCATAATTTGAACAAATTACACTTCCTATATCAGGTGATGACCACAACAAGACTTGGCAAAGGATAGATAGGTCATGTGGCTTCCAAGGGATATTAAAATTTAACGCACATTATATCAAGTTACCACCATCTTCCCTATATCTCTACACCCATCAGCACTCGCACAAGCATTCCCCTACTACTTCTTCTATTCCCGGTTTGTTGTTTGAATTTATTTTTGTCTCCTCTTTTTGGCCAATAAGTCCTTAGCAGCTGGGTAAAAATAACCCTCCTAAGCAAGGTGAAATAAGCACAATAGTAAAGCATATTGACACCTGTACATGTATGTAATCCATCCAAGGAAATGTCCTTTTCAAGCCTCTAACTTTACTACCATTTGATTCTCCAAATTTCCACTTCCTCTACCTCAATTATTCTCTAATGTTCCATATATTTTTTGCACCTAAAACTACACTAAAACTTCTATCATGCTACCACATCACATCTGGCATTAGCAATAGTGTAAACATATGGGTCCTTAGATAGAAATCAAGACATCAAATTCTTATAGCTTCTTCTTTCATCTTCTACCACCAGCTAGCACCTTAATCCATGGAGGAAACTAGAAACAACAAGTACACAACAAATGTTGAAGTGGAGCGACCATAGTTGGACACATCCCTTTAGAATGATCCATATACTACCTTCATCAAGCATCAACACCAAGTTTTGCTTTCCATCTTTGTTTCCCTCTTCCTTTAATCTCTTCTATCGGAAAATAAAACCAGTTCACACCACCGCTTCAAACTAGAAATCCACCTTAGAGGTACCAGAACCATCTTCCTCCATCTCATTTGCCTTCCTCTGGGTGATCCTAGCTTAGCCATCCTAATTGCCAGATCACACACACATTCTATCTCCAATAACCTTGATTTAGAGCGTTGGTTCTAGAATAAGGGAGGAGAAGTTCAATTAGATTTCAAGTGCTACTAGTGAAATTGACTCTAAACTCAATTACCAATAGACAACTATGATCCCTGAAAAGGATAGCAAGATGAGTATATAAATCTTATGATCTCTATATTTGTAAGGACCAACACGGCTAGATACAGTCCTCGGCCAACTGTAATCCTGTGGTATTATATGTGAAGCTTTCTCTAAAGGAGGAGTTTGTATAAAATGTTTGTCTAAATATGCTTTATGAACCATTTCTTAAACTACTCATTTGGAGTAGCATAAAACTTACTATTACAAAAGTTTTCTTGTTCTTTCAAAACATAATAGAAAGCATTATATATATATATATTATATATTACATACCAAGGATTGAGATCAGGTCTTAACAAAACATATACAAGTTGAAAAGTCTTTAATAATTACATTGTCCACTAGTCTATTACAAAATGAACATAATCAAGATCGAGGTTCCTAGTCCTGTCACTCATTTAGGAAGTCCTCAAAATCAGTCCCATAACCCAACTGAGAGAAAAAATCATCCTTATCAACACTAGAAATTGGAAATTGTGAGCCAAAGGCCTAATACGTAAGTAACACAAGCACATACAAATGACAAGCACACTTAAACTAAATGCTATGCAACAACCAATAATTTAATTATCTTTGATTAAGTAAACAATCAACACTGGAGTGTTCAAACCTTGATTTCAATCCTAAGGAAATGGGGGTCCTGAATAATAGAAGTTGCTCAGAGGGTTGATATAGGCAGGCAGAATACCTATATCTCCTATATCTAACTGAAAATGAATAGTAGCATCCTATAGAGTTTACAACCGTTTTTCATCTTTACTTAACTTAATCCATAATATCACTTAGTGCAACTGGTCTCATAAATGTGAACTAAATCATATTATTTCCTCTTAAGAATAAGTAAATGTTATACTGATACAGTTACCTTTATCAACTACCCATTTAGCCACTTATAAATGTCATTGTACTATGAATAGGGTGGCATAAGTGCCTAACTACCATGTTAACCTCATTAACAAGGTTGCTGCTCCTCAGACCGAATTCAATAGCACACGCATAAATAATTCAAACAAATTTTAAGTCATCTTTAATTAAAATTAATTTAGGATATGCCTGTCCTAGCATCAACAACCAAGTTATTGCATACCTGCAATGTCTTATAATAGACCACTAGATATACTCAACTGAGAAGAAGAATCTGTAAGAAAAGAATTCAATTCATATAAAATTAAACATGAATCATAAACAATTCCTGAGTTCTACATCCAATACAAAACTTGAATAAAATTCACATTAAAACATAATTTAGTATTTACACACACATATATATAATACATTCCTTTTATTTTAAATTTTGAAACAAACTAAGGGTCGGGGCTGGCTTAGGAAGGGTCACGAGGTATATTGCTATAAGAAAACTATGTCGCGCCTCAACAAACTAGGGGTTGCATGCCATTAGAAAGCACACAGCTTGTGTGGCGGGCACGTCGAGGATTCGACATTAAGCCATGACATCTTTTCGTGTCTGTCACGGACATATTAAGTGCTTCACTTTAGGCTGTGACAGATACTGTGCATCAAAATTTACACCTTGATACTTACACTAAGTTTACCACTAATCTACCTTGAGGCAAAACTAAGCCGCAACATCAACAACAAACAAAACAACCTCCAAAACGACTCCATCTCACTACAAATTGTTCCAGAGCCACTACTAGCATCAAAATACACACAGAGACCACCCAACACAACAATTTCTAGCACCTTACTAATCCAACATGAGATTTGTGGTCTTAAACCTATCTCTAGATCATCACAAGAGCTTAGATTAGAGCACAACCAGAAGCACAGTTAGATATGAATGGCCATGTTTTACCCATGTTTCTCTTTGAGTGGCACAACTTCAAGGGCTCGATGAGAAACACAACTAAAGCATCACCCCATGTTTCCCTCATTTTTCTCCTTTGAAAACAAGGTATACATATTTCAAAACCTAAACATCAAATTTTTCTTCTAACATCTTACATCTAATCAACATATACAATTCACCATACTAAAGACACATAAACTTTGCACTCTCTTTGTCAAACAACATCCAATTCAATAGCACAACATCCCACAATTACACCAATTCCCCTATCTACCAAAACATCTATAACACTTCCATACCCTCCACTTATACAACATTAAGGATCTATTTAACCTTATAAATCAACATAAATGATCAATACTTTGTTCAACTCTTTATAAAGGCATGAAAATAGGGGTTTCACATTCATGAAGAAAACAAATGAAGAGATAATCATATGTGCATGTAGAAATTTGCCTCAAATGATCTTAACTTGTAAATGAAAACTTGATGGTGATTTTGATGAGGAAAGGTGACTGAGTTTTAATAAATTTATGCCTAATATCTCTTTCTTATGATCTAGTCAACGCTAGGCAAGTGTACTTATCGCATATAGTATAGAAATAAAATATAGGATCATATTCCTCAAGGATCGTGGCAAGTACTATTACTCACCTATTGATTAATATCTAGCAAATTAATTTAACTCAACAATCAAATTTATCGACTAGCTAATCTTAATTACAGCTATTTTATTACAACAATTAACGAAATTAATTTAACTTAACAATTAACTACATAATAGGCTTGCTTCACCAATGTATTAGCATATAATACAGATTCATTATTTGTTATGTCATATCTTCCTTACCTGCAGGACTCAACTTTTAGTTCAATATTCTCTCGAGTCTATTAAACCTTAATTCTAGTCTTGTCTACTGGAATCTCATCCTGGTTAACAGCCGACTAGATCGCATTACAAACATGTCTTTAATTAACTTTCCAATAATATGCAGAAAGATTTCATAAACCTATCTCTAGGTGTCATAAGCAATCCCTCTCTATAGATTAGATCTATTCTAAGGGTAGATTTCTCAATCACATTCCATGACAATTTAATCTAATCCTAAGTCGTGCACTACTTAGAATTAACATACTACAAAACACTATAAAGATTAGTGAGGTCTATAACAATTTAGCATTCATTCCATGTATGCTAATACATGGCTACACAAGATGATTTGATCTTCTATATGTAAGCATGTAGTCTTTGGTACCTTGTAAATACCTAAGTACTTTCTTTGCAGCTTTCCAATGATCAAATCCTGGATTACTTTGATATCGGGCCAACATTCTACAACGAAACTAATGTCCAACTAAGTGCATGTTTGTGTATACATCATATTTCTCCAGCAATGCATAGGAATAGATTCCATTGATTTTCGTTCTAAGTCATTCTTTGGACATTGCAATTCATTGAACTTGTTCCCTTTTTGAATTGGAACTATTCCTGCAGAGCAATTTTCCATTCTAAATCTCTCTAATACTTTATTGATATAGCATTCTGAGATAATCCTAACAATCCTTATGATCTATTGCGAAATATCTCTATTCTACCACGTGGGATGCCTAACCCATATCTTTCATTTCAAAATTTTTAGAGAGAAATTTCTTTACATCATGTAATAAACCTATATCATTAGCAGCTAAAAGAATATCATCGACATATAAGACTAATATAATAAACTTGCTCCCACTGACCTTCAGTAGATACACTGATCAATGGTGTTCTCTACAAAACCGTATGACATAATGGTATTGTTAAACTTAATATACCATTGTCGGGAAGCTTGTTTTAATCCATATATCGATTTCTTTAAATTACACACCAAATTTTCATGTCCTGTGGTTATAAAACTTCATATTGGTCCATACACACTTCCTCTTCTAAGTCACCATTCAAAAAAGTGGTCTTTATATCCATTTGGTGAAGCTCTAGATCATAATGAGCCACCAAAGCCATAATAATTCTTAAGGAGTCCTTCTTAGAAACTGGAGAGAAGGTCTCCTTATAGTCAATACCATCTTTTTGAGTTTAACCTTTGGCAACAAGCCTAGCTTTATATCTTTTGATGTTGCCTTTTGAGTCTCGCTTGGTCTTTATAAGACCTATTTACAACCAACTCATTTTGATCCTTCAGGCAACTCTACTAGCTTCCAAACTTTATTTACATCCATTGATTTCCATGCTTGTCTAAATGAGACTAGATCTTTATTAATGCTTAAGTCAGATTCATATTTAAGTGAGTAAACCACATAGTTATTCAATATAGCTGGTCTTTTCTGTAACGCCCTAAATTATACGTCTATTTAATTTTTGGTAATTGTTAAATAGATAGTAATGTCTGGTAGAAATTTTAGAAATGTCCGAAAAACCATCCCCGCTTTTCGTGAATTTAATATAGGTAATTACCAATATGGACAATAAAAGACTTAATTAAAATAAAAATATAAATATAAAGTATACCTATAACAAAGAAAAATTTTCCATAAGATATAACAATAATAATATGATTAGTATATAAACTAAAAAACCAATAAAGATAAGTAAAATAATAAATTAGAACGCAAAATAATCCAAAAGATACAAACAAAAGATAAATACTATAAATTTATAATAGTAGAATATAAATAAAGTCAAATTAAAGATAATTTAGTTATTAACAAGTCTTAAAATACCAAAACACTAATAATTTAAATCTTTAAAGGATAAATTATAATTTACGATAATATATATTAAAGTTGAAAAATAAAAGTCTTAAATTAAAAATTTTAAGTATACATAATGTTCAGAATATTTAATATAGTAGGTACGTAAATTTTCATCTAAAAATATTATCGAATGAGTATTTATAGTACGTATTAACTAGAACCTGAAAAAAATGAAACTTCTCCGGTAAGCCTGAAAAATTTCTATAAATACTCTCGTTCTCTCGTTTCGCTCATCGCTCTCAATTCTCTCTCTCTCTCCTATTTCTCTCTCTCTCCGGAAAGTCTTCTGTTGAAGACTTTAGAAAAAAAAATTGAAAACAGCTTCTCCGAAAGGAGAAGCCAGCAAAGAGGAAAAAAAAAAAGAAAAAAAAAAAAAACAAACAAACTTCTTCAGGCAGAAGAAGTGGAAAAAAAAAAAAGAAAAAAAATAATAAAATATTAGAAAAGGAATCTAGAAGCTCCTCTGATCTTCAAAAGCTCGTATCTTTCACATACGATAACCGATTCCAATTCCGGAAGTGGTGCTGTGATCGTGGCAATACGCTCTTCAATTCAAGACCACACAAGGTTAGGTTTCGATGACTCTAAAATTTTACTATTATGATCCGATATATAGAAGTTTCGTAATATTAATAGTTTTAATATTAGTTTTTATTATAAATATACATATTTACGTGCATATATAATGATAATAATATAAATTATGTCATGCTAGTATGTGTATTTAGACTAGTTGATATTACATTTCGTTTATCAAATTGAAATAAATTGATAAATAAAAACGCTAGATAGTAGAAAATTGATTATAATTTTAGATAATTAATATTTAGAGTCTATATATTAGTAAATAGAAACTTAGAGATATATTGCTAGAGTTGAAATATACCCGATAGGATCAATAACTGATCAAAATCTTCTAATCTAAAGCCCAAATCAAAATTCTGATTTCACAAACATGAAAGTTATAATATTTTAATATTGTATAGACTAAAATCCTAGTTTATTCTATTAGATCTGGAAACTCTAATCGTGTAGATGAAAAACCCAAATCTATCCGATTTCGTAGATTTTAGAATTCAGTTTTTAACTTGGAAACAATGTAAGAAAAATATGGAACATTAACTATAGAGATATATGTAGTATAATACTGAAAAATTCTCAAAACACTAAAAGTTAAGCGTGCTCATGACCTAGGATGGGTGACCTCCTGGGAAATGAATAGTAATTTTCCAAAACGAGTAATATCTCGATAAATATAATTCAAAGACAATAACTAGTGGTTTAGAATTGAATTATTAGATCCTTAAAGTATATCAGTTAGCAATTAATGATTTAAAAATAAATCGCTAGGATTGAGATGTAACCGTTAAAACTAGATATTAGGTATAATTTACATAAATAAGATTCAAACTAAGATTTTAATATCGAAAACACTAAAACAAAAATATTCATGACTTATATAAACACTCGTTATGTTTTATGAAGTAAAACTTAACTAAGAAACAATTAGAATTAAGTAAGTAAACCTATAGCGTAGTTCTGACATTTAAAAAGAATAGAGATGTTCTATGACAAGTTTAAATAATTTAAATCACTACAACATATACTCATAAGTAGAAATGGAATTAAGGAGGAAAATAAAAGCTTAGAAAACCGTAGAACCCTATTATAAAAGTTTTAGCCTATAAGAAAATTGGATATGTAATTAAACTTCAATATGTGACCTTATATACAAATATAAGATTCAGATTATACGCAGAAATAGGATATTAATAGATAAACTTGATATGATTTAAGTATCATATAGATAAAAGATATTTAGCTTTAAATCTATTAGATATACTCAATAACAAACCTATATAGACATATGAAGATTTAACACATATAAAAGAATAAGATTCCTAGAATAAAATTTAAGTAATTCAATTACAAATTAGAAAATCAAGATAATATAAATTGTAATTGAAATATTAAACTTAACCAAGAATTCCGTAACTTAAGTATAAATTCAACGCTTATAAAACTATAAAGATATAAAGTATAGACTGATGGAAATCATAAATATTAGCTAATATAATCAAATTAACTAAAGTTAAATACTTGAAATAAGATCAAGACAAGGAAAATGATTAGTTTGACCTGACAATTAAAAACTACATTCGATAAGTTTTCCAATGACTACTCATATGCTAAAATCTAAGTTAAAACGAATATAATATGCCCAATTTAAGATTTCGTGATTTAACTCGGTATTTGAAAACATCTAAAATACTTTTCTTAAGAAAACTAAGATTATACGAACTTTATAGTTTAATTATGAAGCGTAACCTTTACAAGCTTCAAAATGACTATTATGTGTTAAGGTTAGATTAAGAAGTGCTAAAACTCAAGTTTAAGATACAAAGACACAATAGGTTTCTTTGTATGAATAAGAGTATAGTAATGGGGTATCTGTTATCTCGATTCTCAGGGAAGACGATCCGTCTTCAAGTGTTCTTGTAGACTTCTATGACTATTAAGCAAGGATAAACAGGTGAGTATATTCGATGACCTTCATATCTGCTTGTGCTTGTAAGTTTAGAGTATGATATTTTGTTAATATAAATTAAACGATTCAAGTATGGGGTTGGGAAATTTACACTTGTGGTTGCTTGTGTTTGTTATCTGTGTTGAAAATACTTACATTATTCTGAACGTTAAGTATTGAATGTTGTTTATCATTTTGATCTCTGCGAGTGTTTGATAATTGTCTGATCGCCAAATAAATGGACTTAATGACTATTGGCGTGATAATCATAATATTGATCATGCATTACACGATTGCATGTAGAAGGCCATCACCACTACACTTTGATCGGATGGGCCACACTGTCCCGTGAGGACGGTGAACATGGAGGACCGAAGTGGTATGTACCTAGTGTGTACCATGGGCCTTGTTCTAGGGGAATGGGAACTAAGTCGTCCTGGGGAGACGGCCCACCTCCTAGGATCGCGCCGGGTCATTGTTTCGGATTTATTACTTCAATGGGATGTTGTTATATGTATATTATTTTATATAAAAAGTTTTCTTGAGAAATTTGATTCCCGAAGTAATATATTAATCTGGGTGCTGATGAGTGGATGTACCCCAACCCCAGATTCGGAGGGTGCAAATCCGAATATGTATATGGTTACCGGTTGGCTATATATATTTGTTCATTTGATTGTGCACATTGCATATGCTTGTTTAATAACTTGTTTGCTTTTTCTTGAACGGTATGGAGCGAGGGTATACTTCACTCAGTTAGTTGTAGCTGACTCCAACAGTTTGCTTTTGCAGGTAAGTTGAATACATGGATGGGATTGGATCTGAGTGCAGAGCGTGACAGAGATCAAGTTGTACAAGACTGATAGAAGGTTGAGAATTTGATAGGTTAAACCTAGTGGAGAGAATAAACATGAAAATGTAGTCTTTTTCTTAACTTAAACCTAGTTGATATTTTGTGTTAAACCTAGGTTTACCTTATCTTGTCGTTTGGTAGGATATCTGATTCTCTGCGGTCTTGTGATTTGTGGAAGTTTCGATATCCAATAAATTATTTTCATAATAAACTTATTATGTATAATACAATGAGAGGATAATTAATTAGAGTCTTGTAAACTCTGACTTGCAAGGCGATCCTCATGTTGCGGGTGCACACGTGATATGACGATTTAGGGCAATCCTACTAGGCCCCACATAGGGTTGCGACATTTTCTGTCTAGTAGACCTCCATAATGTCATTTCTTGCGGCATCACTTGCTCATTTGTGACTTGCACATTGTTGCTTAGCTTACCTCTAATATGTCCACTTTTGTGTTTTGAACATCAACTCGTCGTTTCAACTTGTTGCTTGACTGTGATGCAACAAAAGAAACAACAACCTGAGTAAAAACACTAGGTATAGGGGTCTTTTCTTGAAATTCTCTAATATCCACATTTCTTGATTCCCCACTCCCACTAACAACGGACATAGAGAATTGGGTAAGCTCGCTTACATTAGGATAGGAAAGGGCTAGAGCCAGGTGAATGGGTGCATGCTGATGCAAAAAAAAAAATAAAAAAGAAGGTAAATAAAAAACAAAGAAGAAGATTATTTAAGGATGCTTTACTATATTTTAATTTAACTTTTATGGGCTTTTTAAATCATTTAGTTTAAAATTTGCTCATAATATACAAAAGAAGATGGATAAGAACCCCCAAGGGATTGGCCTAGTAATTAAGGCCTAGAACATATCATGACATATCATGACAATCAGCATGAGGTCTTGGGTTCAAACTTACTAGGATCATTTCTTGGGGTTACTATATAGAAAAAGCTATTCTTACCTGGTGTATAAGTCTTGTAAGGTGGTTTATATACCCGAAATTGGTTGGTATTAATATGACTGTGCCTCTTCGCAATAAAAAAAAAGATGGATAAGAATAAAAAGGAAGATATGGATCGAGTTAGAGAGAAAAGGAGTAAGCCTAATTTTGACGCTATTCCTACGATAGAGGTTTTATACCTTAAGTCGGGCTAATATTGAGGAGTACGCTATGATAGATTTATCCACTTCCTGCATAGACAACATTTTATGGAGAACAATATGGATTTTCCTTACATGCGTCAACTAAGTCAAATGGACAGAATGAAGTCCACTAGAAGGTAGCTACCTTTGAGCAAAGGCATAGAGAGTTGGAGCGTAAATTGTAGCCTAGTCTCAGCATATCATGCCCTCTGCATGGTTATCTTTTCCTTAGCCACCTTCTACGTCATCTCTAGGTGGTCAATCAAGCGGTGCATATCAACAGCCTCCCATTTTTAGTGGTTTTTCATGGCCTACTCCACATATGAGCTCTTCTAATGGGTTGTCATCCCAACAACTTAATCCATATCTGTTTTTCAACCCACAGGGCCAATTGTGCCCTATGCATTTTAGCCCCTTTAGTATGTCGCCTTCTATAGTGAATCATGGTGGAGAGCCAAGTGAAATATCCTAAATTCTACTAGGTTAATTAAGAAAGTATGCATTAAATAGTATAAAATATGAGAAGATTTGAACCTAAACTAGAAAAGTAGGCTAAATAATTTAACCAACTTGATTAAGTAAATTATATAGTATGGCTAGGTGAATTAGCAAATTCAGTTTAGTAATTAATTTCAAGTGAAAATAGAGATTAGACCATATGAATTTCCTATTTCACTATATCAAATAAATTAAACTAGATTCAAGTACAAATTTAGCCATCCACCTAAATTGTAATTTCTCAATTTTTCCATTTTTCCCAATTTTGGCAATTTTCTACAAATTAAATACTTAAATTTCTCAACACCTTAAATTTTAATCAAATACATATCGAACCACCTAATTAGCTAAATTCATTTCACCATTTTCTAATTTTCTAAGTTAAATTCCTAAATTAATTTATCTATTTCCTAAGCTTATGACCTTTAATTACATCTTAAGATTTTAATCAAATTGTTAATCTAACCTACTAACCACCTTAGCTTTAAACTGACCTAAAAACATTCTTGAACCATACACATCACTATTATTATCTATATAATTTTTCAACATAATTTTTTATTGTATTTATCCATTTTAATGCAACAAAAGACTCAATAATGTTCCCTAAATATGCCACCTATTGTACCATCTCTTACTCTGCTTTTCTTTTACAAAAACCCTAAAAGAACCCTAGATAGACACCACTTTTAGCCCTAAAAACCAACAAAATTTTAAATACATACATTATCCTTTTATCAATCCATAAGCTTTAGAACCTGCCATCTATTGTCCTTGTTCTTTTTCCTACTAACTTTTTTGAGAAATAACTTATAGAAACCTCAGGAAGTGGTCTTCATCTACTCAATTCTTAGAAAATTTCTCCCATTTACTCTCAAAACAAACCCTAAAACAACACCATACCCATTTTCCTATTAAAAGCCTATTAGGTACAAAATCTTATATGCTTTGCCTATTATTTTACCTATCTAAAAACTTTATTAATCTCTATTTTTCTTCGTGAAATTAGGTTTTATCAAGATGGATTTTGGGTTAGAGACAAAAGGAACTTCATCAAATTCCTAGGAGTAAGACGGTGAAGGGTTTAATCTTGCATTGCTTCTATGATTAAGTATTTTGATTCATTTGTAAAATAATGAAATATATTAGCAAATAATAGGATATAATAGTAAACAAAAAAGAAAATAAAATATATGATTTAGGTGAAATATTTGTATTGTTAAGCTTAAGTGAAATATGTTTATCTTGTCATTGTTCTTGTATGATTTGATGAATGCATCATATAAATATGATGAATATCGAATAATATGACATATATATATATATATATATATGAAAAATTTCAAATAATTTTCATGATGAAATTTGTAACGCCTTAATTTAACAGCATTACAACTCACCACATGTCCTTCTCTTAAAAAAGACAAGCCAAGGTTATAAAATACTAAACCACAAATATAATTATCTCCAAATTTCACATAAAAGGTTAAATTTATCATTACTACAATTCGTCTCTTAGAAACATAAACTGATATTATCCAAAAGTACTTATATGAAATCCAAAACATAACAACTTATCTTATAAACATCTTCAATAATAATCTAAACAAACTCTATATACTTTGTATGGTCTTCAAAGATTTTTTTCTCCTATTCTTTTTATTCAGAATTTGTTAGTCACTAGTAGAAAAGTCGAATCTACTAACGTCGTGCCCATGGTCAACATAAAAGTCATATTCAAACAATTCTTAACCAACATCATCTTCACTTGCACCTGAAAAATAAAGGATTGAGCAAAAACGCCAGTACACCATATCACACACATATGCACGTGAATACACATCAAGCAAATTTGTATGCATCATATGCTTATGCAACATCCACATGTTTATTATCTTTGATTAACCAACAAACAGCATAGTTTATGACTATTCATGACTAATCATAAACCTGGAGTAACTCATGACCCGATAAAAGCCATAGGATAAAATAGTATATAAATATATATATAGTTGCGATCCGCAATTAAGCTGGCAACGACTCCTAATCTACCGGAATCATTTCCAAGTACAACTCCACTTGGGACACCGCTACACAAGGATCATCAGGTTGCCAGCATTAGTATCATACTTTTGTCATGGTCTTTACTAACCGTAGCCAAACACAAGTAGCATACAAATTTTAAAAGCCAACAAGGGTTAGTTCGGTTTATATGCATGTCTAATCTTATAAGCACAAACAACAAACAAGATATGATCGTACCTGGATTCACTTCCAAACTCTAATCCACTAACAAATCTTCTTAAAAGAATAGAACCCTAATCCCACAAATATTCCTTATCCACAACATATCTTAATCAATTACAACTGCAACACATAATTAAACCCAAATCCTTAAATTCATAACCTTACTCAAAGGATCTATAACCTTAATCATAAATCTACGAAAAGAGGTTAATACACCTGTCTCCTTTGTTTATAACTCAATGAAACCTTCAAACTTAGCTTTCTCCTCAATTTCTAAGTTCTCCACAATTCCTTCAATACATATATAATATTATAATTAACAATTTGATTTAAAACAATAAATAAAATTTCATCTAACGACAAGATTGGATGGATCCTTACTTACCTAGAACTTGCAGATTGATTTGAAACAAAAACCCTAAATCAATCAATTAACTATTCTTAATCGCTATAATCAGATTCCTATAATCTATAAATATTAGAAATCTAAAAACTATAATAAATATCATACCTTTATTTTGAATCGAAACAAAAAATCTCTAAATCCACTTTAGTTTTCCTTCACTAGATCTTGAATCTCCTTCAAACATATGAAAAGAACCTTATGAGAAAGATAACCCTAAATGATTAATTGAAAAATACTAGAGAGAGACCCACTTACCTAGGGTTTTTGCTTAGGAAAAGACAAGGCAAAACTAGGCTAAAGGGGTTTATTTATAAGAAAAGGTTAGCTTAAGAAAAACGCAACCCCACAATCTTTAAAGATTTTATTGACCATCATTAATGTGAGGGTTGATGGTAATATCTCATTTATTAGGGTTGACCATAGAACCCTCTTATTTTATAACAAATGACACATTTGCCCTTCATTATAAAATATTTTTCTTTATATTACAAAATTGAATAAATATGTTATTATTTATGCTGGACAGAAATTGATCATCTAGGAACATGAGTTTTATGATATTAGTTAATATTACAGAAAAAAATTATTTTTGAGTAAAATTTTGTAAAACGATAATTTATTATTTTACAAAGTACATTGGAAAGTTTAAAATTTTTTTAACTTGATTTACTATTTTTAAAGACTAATAGACATGATAATTAAGAAAAATAAATAAAATGTCAAAAAAGTTATTTTTGCATGAAATTTTATGTTTGATATCTTAATATTCCTATTAGTAAACCGAAAATATTAAAATTTTTAAAATTCGTTTGCTATTTCTAAAAAATCAATTTAATCTCGTATGATGATATTTTGTAATCTAAGTTTTTAAATCTAAATAAAATAGCAAATGAATTTACTTTTGACTGAGAATTATAGAAATGATATTTTAATGTGCCTATATTAAAACTAGAAATTTTTGTGATTTTTGAAAATATTTTACTATTTCTAAAAATTAATTTCATTTCATCTAATAATATGTAGTAATTGGAGTTGTTAAATCTAAATAAAATATTGAACGAAGTTATTTTTGAATGAAATTTTGGGAAATGATATTTTAATATGTTTGTCTCCAAAATAGAAATTTTTAGAATTTTTTAAATTCATTTACTCTTTTTAAAAAATAACTTAAATGCATTCGACAATATTCCATGCCGGTTTTAAAATGAAATAGTGCATGTATCACCTTAAATAATAGAACTTTTGGTTATAAAATTAAATAAATAGACATAGTATGAGCCTAAAACAAACAAAATGAATTATTGTGGGCCTTGACATGTTAAGTGCAATTAGTTGACAATCTTTGACACGATTAAATTAAATTAATTCAAATAGGCCAAAAATGTCAAACCAAGTTATTAAATAAGCATTTGGCCATATAAGGGAGCTTAAATTGGGTGTTTAGAAAATATATGGGCTTCAAAAGGACTATAAAATAGATTTAGTAACTATTTTATATTTAAATGAGCTAAAATAATTCAAATGGGCCTAGTTAGTAGAAATATGATCAATTTGACATAAATGACCTAAAATGGGTCAAGATAATAAGAATATGTCCAACTTAACCTAAATAACATAAAATGGACTTGGAAATTAATTTAGGTCCAACTTGGGTAATATTAATAATGTTGGGCTTTAATAATTAGTTTGGGCCTAAGCATTAAAATAGGATCCAATTTGACTAAAAACTATAAATGAGCTTAATTAAATAAAATTGGTTTAGAAATACAACTCTAGGCCCAATAACATAATTTTTAGCCAATTAGGCCTATTTACACTAAATAGGCCTAAAATAAATCATAACAAGTCTTCCCATGGGTCTAAGTTCTTTCCATGGGTCTAAAAGACCTGAAATACACTTAGTGGGCCTAAATAGGAATTCGAAGGTTGAATAGTAAAGTTAAGATCAAATGAAATTCCAATTGGGCTTGAACACAATTTTAGGTCTAATATTATTCTAATTGGACCTAAATTCAAAACAAAGCCTAATTCCACCTGTTTTGATATCTATATTCCTTAATGAGCTCAATTCCTAAACCTTAAAGCCCATTACCCAAAAAGTGAAATACTTAAAAATTTCATATTAAGCTTAAACTAGGATCCTTAAAGACCTAATACAACTCAATAATAAATTTAATTTCTAAATTCATGGGCTTAGTCTAAATCAATTAAGCTTAGTTACCCTAAACGAATCTAATTCAATTATTACCCATGGGCTTTATTTTATATAAGACCTTATGTTAATTGATTAATCAATATGATATTAATCATTAGTCTATGTACCTCATTCTTATACAGATTAATTTTCCTTAAACAAATATTCGATTGACCTATTATCTTTCGTGTGATCCTTTATTATCTATGAACTCATTATTAGGTACACAATGACTTGCATATTGTTTGATTAAGATAGACATCATAAATAAATTAATATTTAAAGAAGACCTAATAAATGAATAACTGTTTGTGCATGGTTGTGTTTAGACCTGGTCCAAAGGGCGATAACCTTGCTAGGTGATGCCAGCATAGTAATTAGGTGCTTAAGCCATTGAGGACGGCTCAATTTGTAGCTGATATAGGAAACAGTAGCGAGATAATTCCTATCTAGATTGGTGAGATGTTACACTTGTATAGTTTAGGATCACGGGCTTTGTTAAACTGAACATTGTGATGACCGAGATAGGTAGAGATGCCTAATGGTTTTAGGGTCTGTTTGGATTGTCTGTTTTTCATCTGTATCTGTATCTTTTTTAAAATGATATGTATAAATATATCCAATCTGCATCTAAATTTTATCTATATTTGTTCTATTTGATCTTTTGATGAGAACTGTCAACTTTTTTTTATCTATATCTATTTCTTGATAAATAATTTGTTAGCAAAAAGTTTGAAAAAGTGTCTGTATCTGCCGGAAAAAAGCCAAAACAAACAGACCCTTAACCTTGAGATGAGGTTATTACTTTGATAGAGATAGGAGATATAAGTGTTTGGACTACCTAAATTAACCCTAAAGTAATTGCTACTACTCAAGACCCCCCGATTCCCAACATTGCCAGAGTGTAAGTGCTCCTATGATGTTTGAATCACCTTAATAACTTTAAATTGTTCATTGTTGCATTGCATATAATCTAAGTTTATATGCCATATCTTGTGTAATTGCATTGATGTGTGCTAATGTCATGCCCCATAGGGGTATCCTAAACGTAACAGTCCGCCACATACTATATAAAACTCTCGAATTTCTATCCGAGCTCTTCGGGAGTCTTGTATAGATGTAAAGCGTCCCTTTACGACAATAGAATACTCTAATCAATGAAGTTAAGAAGTTTAATGTGGCATTCATTATCCATAGATAATAAACCAAAACACATATATAAATTACAAAGTCTAAGGGGCATTCCCCTGCAAAATAATATTAAGTCCATTATAGTCATCCAGAGTCCTTTGGTTTCCAACAAAAGTCTAAACAAAATCGAAGTAAACTTCCAAGGGAAACTCCTAGCTCCGGTACCTGAGCTGTAGCCTGCCTTGGCCTAAGCCAAATGAATTTATGCTGCAACAAGTAAAAACTATAGGGGCGTAAGCTAACTAGCTTAGTGAGTGAAAACTTCCATATCACAATTAAGACAAATCATTCAAGCAAGTGATTATTCAATCAAGTGAAATGCATCACACAAGTAGATATAACAAACATATAACCAACTGGAAATCATATGTGGATGGACTTGCGCCCTCCATCCCGGGTTAGCAGATTAATGAATCTGCGGTGCGACGCTGTTTAAGCTCACGGTCAACTAAGCCATATTTTGTTTTATGGATCACGATTAACCAACATGTTCATTTTATGGATCACGATTAACCAACATATTCGTTTTATGGATCACGATTAACCAACATATTCGTTTTATGGATCACGAAAAACCAACAAATGTTAATGCTCCATCCCCATCGTGATATGAATGAGTTTAAATTATAATTGAAGTCCAATACTCGATTAATCCAATTCTTTTAGGTGGCCAAGCAATATTCGTGGATAATCAATTCTAGATCCTCTCTATACAAGCAATAACTTATCACCCGGCTTCGATATTCTTTAATTTCACTTCACATAACAACAGCAGACAATATAATTCCCAAATACCCCATCATGCATATTCATTTTTATCTTTGCCTAAGCAACTAATGCAACTATCGTTACAATTACAAGCAATAATTGAAATCGGAAGTGATACTCACTTGGCCATGGTACGCCGGTCTATTAATAGTAGTAGTCAGGTGGAAGGGTATCGTCGTGCTCGAGATCGCCTACTAAATAAGAATAACCTAATAAGAATCTCATCACTTAACTAATTCAAATTATATATCTAGACTTTAAACAAAATCGTGATTCTCGCTATTTGCGGAAGTTCTAATTTAAAACGGCCATAACTTGGTCATTTTAACTCGGAATTTTGCAAATTTTATATTGATTTCTATCTACTTCAAAAGATATATCTATTTCTAATATTATTTTTAAGTTTTTGTGTCTAGTTGATGATTCATGTATAGATGGAATATGAATGAATTCCTAGTATGAATGTCATGTAATGAGTTCAATATATGCATGATCTTGATGATTTTTGATAATGAACTTTTAAGAACTCCTAATTATTACAAGACTCCACAATAGTCACTTCTTAAAAATCTATTCTTTCAAATTTTGCATTTCCTAGGATTTTAGGGTTTTATCCTTATAATTTACTTGCTATCTAAATAAAAATGAGTCTTCATCATTTATACTACCCATGACCTTCATTTATACATAGAAACTCACATTTTTTACCTTGCAAATATATTTTTAAACAAGCTTTTTACAAAAATTTGAATTTTGGAAAATTTCATTTCTTGCATATTTCTTATGAGAAAACTTGTTTAATGCATCAAAATTTGAAGCTTTACTATATCTATTGTCTAAGGACTTCATTTAACACATAAAACTTGCAATTTGAGCTCAAATACTAGGTGATTACATATGCATCATCTCAAATTACGAATTTGACAATTTGATCACTAACTCAAAATTTTCTATTTTAATTCCATTACTTGTTTTACACATTACTCATGCCTAAACTCATTTTAACTTGTGAAAATCATTCCTTAGAGATACCTATTACATATACCTTTTATTTTTCATGAAAAATATGAGTTCAAAGTGGTTACAAGGGTTTTTAAAATAGGTTTAAAAAATCATCCGAATTTTCCACTAGACATTTCTAACAAAATCTTTTCTTTTTCAAGTTCCTTGTCCCATATCCATAAAGATCTATCATCTAACACATCTATATACATGCAAGGCTAAGCTTTTATGATCGTTAATGCATGAAAGCTCAAAATATTCACATGAACATAAATGTCAAGATAGATATAAATGTCTAAACACTAGATCTACAACTTATAGTGCATGAACATGAGCTCAATGACATGAACATAAACTTTTCATGTAAGATCTCTACTTTACATGTATGAACAAGATAATATTTCAACAAAATTTCATTAAACACAAGATATACTTCTTGTGATGGCTTCATATTCTTGTATTAGTGTTTTCCTATCCCTAGCATTTGCTCATTGAGATTTAAGGTAGAAAACATACAAGAATGGCCTTGCCATTACAAGATAATGTAAGAACAAAGCTTGGAATCATCACCTAAATGAGGATTTGGAGTAGAAAAGAAGAGGAAATAAGCTTGTGAGTGAGTGTGTGTGTGTGTGTGTGTAGGTCACGACAAGAAGGAGGAGGACTAGAGAGGGTTTTGCTTCCTTTACAAATTTTGAATGAGTAAAAATGAGGAGCGAGAGAGAGAAAATAAGCTTATATAATAGAAGAATTGGGGTTTAATTGAATAAAAGAAGTAAAAATAAAACAAATAAGAGGGAAATTGGGGAGGGGGTGCGCCGGCCATATGTGTGGGAGAGAGAGAGAGATTTAAATTTTTGATAAAATTTGTAATTTAAGTAATAAAATGTAATAAATGAAATAATTAATTAGGAAACAAAATTTCTTGGAAAAGAAAATGTGATGAGTGGTTGTAAGGATGTAAGAATAAGGTATGGGTAGTGTGTAGTGTAGGTTATACTTGTGAATAGTGGTAAATAGTAGACAAGACATCTACTTTTCCAGTAGTAAGAAAATACGGGAAAAAGGCTATAACTGTAATTTTTATAGCCCGAAAAATTATAAAATTTACATTTTAAAATTTGGGTTCTAATGAATATTCCGGAATATTTTTCTGACTTTCTGGTCCCGGGGCACGTTTTCCGAAATTGAGCTCGAGAAGGTCCGGAATAGAAAATTTTCCGAATTTAAAACTTTCCAAGGTTTAAAATATACTTTAAAACAATAATTCATATTCATTTACTTTATAAAACTTTTTTTGTTATGAAACCGAAGGAAAGCCGGATTTAGGGTTTCTAAGCTTCTCTCACCAAGCTTGAACTGAACTGGATTAGAGTTTTGCTTTTCGATCCACTGAGTTTACTTGACTACTAAGAATACCGGGGTTTACAGCTAGGCTTCGGCCAATTCCTTTCTTTTTCAAGTGTTGGTGATTTTGACTTCGATGGTTATGCGTATCTCGGGTTTTGACAATGCAATTACAACTTTAAATTGTTCATTGTTGCATTGCATATAATATAAGTTTATATGCCATATCTTGTGTAATTGATTGTTGTGTGCTAGGCTTCGGCCAATTCCTTTCTTTTTCAAGTGTTGGTGATTTTGACTTCGATGGTTATGATTGATTCTATACAAGCCTAACGAATAGAGTGTCCAAGAACATGAGGTTATGTGTTTTTCCTTAACAAAAGTTGTTATCTTTTCAAACTTATATATTTTTTAAGGGCTTGATTTGTGCCTATGGTTGTAAAAGCCTTTATTAGAAACCTTGTACTAGTTTTTATCCACCATTGATACTTCAATCTTTTCCACTACTTATTCAAATGTTTTCAAAACTTAATTATACAATTTCAAAATATAAAATTTCTTAGCAAATAATCATGATAAATAAATAGTTTGATAGCCTTAGCATATAACGCATAGGTGTTATACGTAGCGGAACTGAACATGTTTTGATCCTTTTCGAGGCACGACATTAGGGGTATCTAGGACCAGTTTATATCTAGCTATTAGTAAGGGTGGACATGGATTGGTTCAATTCGGATTTGGGTTTTTTTATTCCTAAAATTAAACAATTTAATAACAGTTTGGTTGAATTTGGATTATGGATTAAGCACTAGTAATTTAGTAATGTTATATTTATATAACATATAATCTTTTTGTAAAAATACTAAATTTATTTAACAATAAGTATTAAATCATATAAAATATAAAGAGTAAAGTCACTATTAAGACAATTAAAGCTTTTCACATATTTATTAAAAACTAAATTTAATAAATTTTAGTATATCGCATGAATTATTTGTAAAACTTTATCTAATATGTAGATTATGGTTAAATTTGGAATATTCATATAATTTTAATAAAATATAAACTTAAAAAAATTATTTTAAGTATTATTTCATAATATAATTTTTTTTAAGTTACAAATAAATTATTATTAAAGTTTTCTAAAACTGTCACACCTCGAAGAGAGTCAAAGCATTCTCAGTTTCACAACTATAATACCTAGGAGTTACACACTGAGGTTACCATAAGCTACTTATTTATCGTGATCGTTTGCTAACTAATTTTAGGTTTCCAAATCATATAATTAGGTATGGAAAACATTTGATTAAATAATAGTAAAAAAATAACAAAGTATCAAAGATGAATAAATATTGGCAATTTATGTCATAAATTAATTTACAACTATAGGCGTGAACCAAGCCCTCAAAAGAAATATGAGTTTGAAAAGATATTGTACCTAGTAGGTATTTGATATGATGATGGGTATTGTAACGTTTTGGGGTTTAGTTAAGGAGTAAAAATGGAGAATTTTTATGCTAGAAATGAAGGCTACGTGGGTGTTAACTATAGGGTTTATTGTGCAAAAAAGAGAGTTGGACAAATACAAGAACATTAGATGACAACTTTAGGAATGCTCTAGAGCATTGTAGGTGGCAAAATGCATAATATTGGAGCTAAAAATTCTACTGAAAATAATATAGATAAGGATGATGATATATAGACTTCTAGGTCGGTTTAGGGGTAGGTTAGTTAGTATGGGTTGGGCCGGCAAATGGTTAAGGCCAGCAAATGTAATTAAGGGTTTAAATGGCTTTAAGAAATAAGTAAATTAATTTAAAATTTTAATTTAGAAAATATGAAGTTGGTAAAATTAATTTACCTAATTAGGTGGTTGAAATATATATTTGCCAAAATTTAGGTTGTTAGGAAATTTCATGTATTGATATCAAACAAAATTATTGAAATTGAGAAAATTGAAAAATTGGGCAATTGTAATTTAGGTAAATGGTTAAATTGATACATGGGTTGGTTTAATTTATTTGGTTTAGTGAAATGAAAAATTTGTATAGTTTAAATCTCTATTTTTAGTTGAAATTAATTTCTACCTTAAATTTGCTAATTCACCTAACCATACTGTGTATCTAATTTAATCTACTTAATTAAATTATCTAACTTAACTTTTTAGTTGAACTTTTTAATTTGGTTCAAATTTTATGATATCTTTATATTATTTGATTCGTACTTCCTTAATTAACTTAGTAAAATTTAGGATATTTCAAAAACAAATTAATTTAGTTATCCTTCTAGATCAGCCATAAATTTATGAATTGGTTTAATTTGAATGTTTTCAAACCAAATTGTTAAAAAAAACACAAATATTTCGGTTTAGTTTGGTTCGATTTACAGATTGGTTTAGTTCGATTGGTTTTTCTGCCTATCCTGAGCTATTAGGCCTTCAACAAAGAGTATGTGTATGTGTGTGTGTTTTATTTTATTTATTCTTTTTTTTTAATTTGATGGTCAATCTCTCTTATTTGTTGTTGTCTGTATTTGACTATGCCTAGACATTAGTGTTTGAACAAAATATATATGTTTTTCACTTCTATGATGTCTTTTTTATATTGTATACATTTTATTTTATTTGTTTAATATATATACATTTTTAATTTATAATTGTTGCATTGAGTTCTATATATAAATATTTATGGTATTATCATTTATTATTATATCATGCAATAATATTGTTATAGTTTGTTAAAAATCTATTATATTATCTAAATTAGCAAATAATCATTTTAACCAAAATAAAATTATATATTCTTTTTATTGAATGATAAAATTGAAGATAAAATATAAATTAATCTAATCGAGCAAATTTATTTCGCCAATAATTTAGCATGGAGGTTGAATTAATTGGCAAAATAAAAAAGCTAACCACTAAGAGTTTTCTCGCAAATAATTTTTGCTAATAGCTTTTAATTAGCAAAACTTTCCCAACTATGTATTATAGCAATTTTAATTTGCTAGCAAAGTCCTCAATTGCGAAACAAAGGCTACTACCAACATTTTTTTATTTATTGAAGTAGCTCTTCATTTTTGTAGTGATGTTGCCTTGATCATTAGAAATCTCGAAAGACTACTTATTATCAACATCCACACTAAAGGCACACTAATGAATATCCTCAAATTGGCTTTGTATATTTGTCACATGTACTAACTTCTAAAGACATGCGATAATGAGTCTACCTATGAGTAGATAGTTTTAGCAATTCTCATCACTCAAACTATTGCAATAATCATAGGTTTAGTCACCCTCCTTAGTAGAATGGTTTGTATTATTAAGGTTAAAAGAGTTGGTAAGACTAGCTTGTAGTGGAATAACAGAAAAGAGGCATCTTGAGTATTTTTCAAATTCCTATTTTTTCAAGTCTTAGAGATTGTGATGGATGTTCATGATTTCTTTTTGCATTTGAAAAGCGACGAAGGTTCTATCAAGTTTTTGTTAGAATCTAGCTCCCAGGTTGTCCGAAAATATAATAATGTAGAAAACCCATAACATCTTATAGACTTATCAAAGAATCATCTTTCTTAAGATCTCAGTATATTTGGAACTAGTTAAAACGAAAACGCTTTCCAATATGAGCAGACCAATGAAGATAAATAATCGATTATACTGAAGTTGTAGATACACTATCAATTGGTAAATAAAGATGATAATCTATCAATCTAACATACATCTATCTTCAATAGTCTACTTCACTAGATTTAGGCAATAAAAGACGACTTAGAGAACCATGCTCTATAATATCAAGCATACGAAAATCACATTTGTCTTCATCCCATCTCACTCCAATCACAAGAAACTGAACCAGCACACCAATTTCGATTTTATCCACTTCATTATGTAAGAAGAATCGTTTTTCACTAGAAACATAGCTGTAATTTGGCATTTTCATAGCTGAGAGATAAATAAGTTTAGTAGACACATCTTAGAAATATTCCTAAGGGTTGTACATGCAAAACAACTCTATGTACGAAATCTCTAACTAAAAGCATGAAGATATGACAATCGAAGGTTAAATAAATGGGAAAGATTTCAGCAGGTTGAGCCCTACCAATCCTTATATGCTTCAATCTCGTTAGAGTCAGGAAGCACCATGATCCTTGCTTACCTTTTCATTCAACAATTACAACATGAGGGTAACAAGAAGACTTCAATGTTGTTCATGACGCACGTGCTTTCTCCCCTTACTTGGCCAAAAAAGCATATTTGACCAATTTAACTTCTTAAAACATGTTTTTTTGTCTATTGGCTAACTCTGTACACCTTTTTCTGTATGATCATACTTGTCAAGGATAAACAAGAATACAACAAAATGAATAAAAAGCTAAGAAATTGAGAGGGAAAAAAAATACAACTTGAGAGTTAAGTACCCAAAGATGGTGCAGGTAATAAGCTTATATTTAAGACAACAAACAAAAAACATTAAGCATAGTAAATTGAAATAAACTAGAAACCTAAAATTGACATTTTCAGTTGGCTTGTCCATCATGTGACTTGATGGAATTTCATCTCGGTATAAAATACTTGACCAACCTTTTAGTCTTAGCTAGTTTCATATTTAGTTCAGTTGGGAAACATTCTTTCTATAACTCTTACATCCCTACTCTTAGCCACATCTCAGATTCAATCTGGTCAGGACGACATTCTTTATATAACCTACTGAAATGTAAGCCACTATATCTAAACTAGACCTTTAGGGGCTCAGTTCAAAAATTTCAACTGCTTCAATTTTTTACTGCTTCTTCTTCTTCTTCTTCTTATCTAACACACTAAATATCTCTCCACTTTACGGACAAAAACAAACAAAGAAAGACTTGGAATACCCTGTGCTTCTAGATTTCAAAATGTATTTCCAACCTTTTTTATTGTACCTAGTATGTTTTTATTTAATTTTATGCTATTTTTCATTTTCCTTTGAAATTACTTGTTTTATTATTGTTTCTTTTTCAATTCTAGTTCTTGAATGGCTAAATTACCTTATGAAAGTTTTTAAATTGACCTTTTGAAAACACTTTTGATACTTGGGATTTTTATTTCTTTCTAAAAATGTTCATCAAGTCAATTTAACCATTCAAGAACTAGAAGTGATAAAGAAACTATAATAAAACAATTAATTTCAAACGAATATGAAAAATTGGATAAAATTAATTGAAAACATACTAGGTGCAATAAAATAGTTGGAAACATACATTTTGAAATCTAGAACTGTAGGGTAATCTTAATTTTTCCTTTCTTTCTTTTTATGTGTGTAGTAGAGAGAGATTCAAGTGTCAAATAAGCAGAAGAAGAAAAAGAAGTTGTAAAAAAATTGAAGGAAGCTATTAAAATTTTTGAAGCTAGGCCTTAAAGGTCTGATTCAGATATCTACTTTCCAGTAGAGTTATACGAAGAATGTTGTCTTAACCACATTGAATCTAAGATGTGGCTAAGAGTAGGGATGCAAGAGTTATACAAAGAATGTTGTCCCGACAAATTGGATCTGTGACTAGCTAAGATTAATAGTTTGGTTAGGTATTTATACTAGGATGATAGGGATCAAGATGAAATTGATCAAGATTTGATAATATTCATCATGAGCTCTGAGCAAATGATAGGAATCATGATGTGCTTGTATGACCATCCGATTTAGAAACAGTAATGAGTTTTGAAGATCAAGTTCTAGAGCAGACCATGGTCCTAATATTGCCCGTTATCCTAGCTGTGATCATCATTATGCCCCATGCCACCCTTAACAAAGATCGTGAGCATGTCATTATGAGACAAGTCGAAGACCAGAGGAGATAATGGGCATAATCATGCCTTGATGCTGACTGTATCATGACCAATCACAACCACATTCTGTGTGAATTATGAAGAGGAAAATTGTAAGGACCCGCTATTACCCTAGTTGAAATAAGCAATAGCAGTTCCCCAACCGCATATAATCTGCAGAATTACATGCAAGGTTGTCTTAAAAGGATTGTTTGATGAATTGTTCACCTAATCTTAAGGAATAAATCATCTTAACTAATAATTACTTAGTAGCTTTTCAAAACATATTAACATATATGTACACAACTTCAAACAAAGGCAGATCAAGCTAGATATATACATACATATATTACATCCACAGGCTTCTTACAAGCCTTAATCAAAATAACAAAATATAAAGCTTAACAAAGCTTTACAAACATCCATTCTAACTAACTATCTAGTCTATTACAAAAAGAATGGTTCCGTCCAGTCCTGGTCAAACTCTAGTCCTCATATTGCTCCAAGAAGTCCTCAAAATCGGAGCCATAACCCATGCTCGCATAGGACTCGTCCAGGTCATCACCTGAAATTGTTAAAAGAATGAGCCAGAGGCCCAGTACACAGCAACGAATACAAAAGCGAGATGAAGCACACAAGCTTAGTCTAAATGCAATATGCAACATCTATTCAATTATTCTTTAATCTTTAATTAATCGATCAACACGGGAGTATTCAAACTCCGGACAACAGGGATCGCGAGGGGACCTGAGTAACACTCGGACGCTCAGGGGGTTGATATAAGTAGTTCGGGTACTCATACCGTCCTAGATATCGTTAAGTCAAAGAGAAAAGTAGCTTCCTCCAGGGTTATAGCCGTTACTTAGCTATTTATACTCAGTCCATATCATAAAATATAGTTCACCCGTTCTCATAAACGTTTGAACTAAACTATGGTACTTCCTACCGAGTTCAAATAAATTTTCACCGATCTATACCCCCCGTCGACTACCCGCCGTACCACTTAATGAAAGTCATCTCAAATGACAGGAGTGGCCTAAGCGCCTAGATCTACCGTGCTCAAACCGAGCAAGGTGCGCTCCCCGAACCAGATACCAACTTCCATCCCAAACTCATCAAACTATGAGGGGTCGCCGTTAGGTTCATACATGACCTGGCGTAGGAATTGGATTTTAACGGCATAAAGCACAAGCAACAATCACATTTTAAGTTTTCTTATTATATATTTAAGTTTTATAAATGCCTATCCTAACAGAGACAAGCAGGTTACTGCGTACCTGTATTAGCTCGGGAGTTAGTACGGAAGGCCGAGCGAGAATCAAATACTGTTCAACAGAATTATTACAATTTTACACTTAGTTCAAGCTCAATATCAACCAATCTCATACATTATCATCCAAAGAAATTCAAATAAATCATCACAAGATTTTTAAAATAAGTAAAGGAAATCATATATATAACATAACTAGTTTTAGCTTAACTCTCATGAAAATTCATTAATTTGTTAAATCTATAAATATATTTAAATCATGTTAAATTATATCATTTAATCATCATAGTACATCAATTATCATATATCTATCTCATTTTAGATCAAATATATCCATTTGGTAAAGCAAATACCTATAAATCAATCAAAAACAAGTTTTTAACTTTATTTAGAAAATGTATCAGTTGGAAAGATGTAAAATTTAAGCACTGATACGTTTCGAATTTGTAAAAATTTAAAACATGAAAGTTGTAGATCTCTTTCTTATCTTTCCAACGCAACTTGAATCATCTCAATCGGAGATCGGATGAAAAAGTTACGGCTGATATACGAAAACATGTCAAATCTGAAAATTTAACTTTTCAATTGACACGACCAAAGGACAAGTCGTGTCTCCAAAATGTCGACCTGGCAATTTCACCACAGTCAACGACACGACTTGGGGACAGGCCATGTCTCCAAAATGTCGACCTGGCAATTTCACCACAGTCAACGACACGACTTGGGGACAGGCCATGTCTCCAAAATGTCGACCTGGAAATTTCACCACAGTCAACGACACGACTTGGGGACAGGCCATGTCTCCAAAATGTCACTTAAAATTTCAAAGAAAAAGCCTTTGACATGCTTTGTGACATGGCTTGTCACAAAAATGTCTTTTTGACAGCCCATGCTCTTTTGAAAAACGACTTTTGAAAACATTTTTATCAACTTCAAACATCATCTTTAAACACATATACAACTTCAAACATGAATATACTTTACTTTCAACATATCAAACACTTCAAATATCATTTTAAACAACTCAAACACTTCAACACTTCCAATACTTCAAAACTCACTTTCAAACAAGTAAAACTAACCAATCTAGTCCTATTACACTTCATATAATATCCATACAACATGGGTCACGAATTCATAAACAAAATATCATCAAGAACACATACAAGCATAAAAATGAAAAATAGAGAACACACTTACCACTTGGACTTCTATGCTCGATTTAAGGGTTCTAAAGCAACCTTTTGGTGATGGTTGATGTAGAAATTTACTTCTCCAACCTAGGATCACCTTGGGAGGCTTTTTGAGAAGAAGAAGAGGGTGTTAGGGCAAATTTGGGAGTGTTTGTGAATGAGGGCAGATTTTGGACGAATTTTTTTTTTCTTTTTGATAAGGTAAGGTTATGTTTATCTTTTAGGCTTTAAGGCATAAAGAGAGAGGGCAGGTGGCATTTGGAGATTAAAAGAGCTTTAATGAGACTTTAATGGTTTTGTTTTAAGGTTAATTAATGACTTTGGCTTAAGCTAATCAAGAAGGCTTATTGACTTTGTTTTGTTCTCTATTTTCTGCTACTCTAAACACATTTCAACATGCATTTATTCATTCTAAACATTCAAAACTCATCCTAAGACATATTAATATTTTATAAAATAAACATATAATTAATCTAACATATCTAATTAATCCAACACAATCATATAACATATAATTCATCAAAATTAAATTCACTATCAACATATATATATATATACAAAATTTTACTAACTCACTCATAAAATTAAAATTAGGAATTCACGGCTATTTCATTCTCCCCTCCTTCAAAAAGTTTCGTCCTCGAAACTTATCATACCTTAATCATTGCTCAAACAACTCGGGATACTTCTGTCTCATCTCATCTTCGGGTTCCCAAGTCGCCTCTCTTTCGCTTTGACCCGTCCACAAGACCTTGACAAAGGGTATCACTTTCCTTCTCAACACTTTATCAATCTTGTCTAAAATCTTGATAGGTCTCTCAACGGTGCTTAAGTCGGGTTGAATCTCGGGTTGATGAGTAGAAACAATAGCTTCAGGATCCGATACACACTTTCTGAGCTGTGACACATGAAACACATCATGAACTTCGGACAAATTCGGGGGTAAAGCTAGTCGGTAAGCTAATGGCCCGATTCTTTCCAAAACTTCATATGGACCTATATATCTTGGATTCAACTTTCCTTTAACCCCAAATCTAATCACTCCTTTTGTTGGTGAGATCTTAAGGAATACATGGTCACCAACTTCGAATTCCAATGGTCTTCTCCTCATGTCAGCATAGCTCTTATACCGATCTTGAGCCGTCTTCATTCTCTGCTTAATCACTCGGATCTTGTCAACCGCTTGCTGTACTAACTCAGGACCCAAAACTGTTCTTTCACCAACTTCATCCCAATGTATTGGGGATCTGCACTTCCTACCATACAGTGCTTCATAAGGCGCCATCTGAATCGTTGCTTGGAAGCTATTGTTGTAAGAAAACTCTATGAGTGGCAAATATGTATCCCATCTATTGCCAAAGTCTAAGGCACATGCTCTTAACATATCTTCCAAGATCTGGATCGTTCTTTCAGATTGCCCGTCTGTCTGAGGATGAAATGCCGTGCTAAACTGAAGCTGTGTACCCAAAGCAGTATGTAGACTCTTCCAAAATCTGCTGACAAAGCGTGAATCCCTATCTGAAGTGATCGTCTTTGGAATACCATGCAATCTCACTATCTCTTTGATATAGGTATGTGCTATCTTCTCCAATGATTCTCCAACTCTTAATGGTATGAAATGAGCCGACTTTGTCAATCTATCCACGATAACCCAAACAACTTCATACTTGGTTATGGTTTTGGGCAAAGCCGATACAAAATCCATGGTAATGTCTTCCCATTTCCATTCAGGCACTGACAAAGGTTGAAGTTCTCCTCCGGGCCGTTGATGTTCAATCTTTACTTGTTGACAAACCATACACTTAGAGACATATTGAGCTACATCCCTCTTTAAACCTTCCCACCAATAATTTCTTTTTAGATCCTTATACATTTTTGTACTTCCGGGGTGAATCGAATATGGAGAGGAATGGGCTTCCTTCATGACTTCTTCTCTTAACCCACATGGCACAAATAGTCGATTCCCATATCTCACAACACCATCCATATAAATCCTTAATTCTTTCCTTTTCCCAATCCTTATAGAATCCTTTATTCCTTTGGTTTCATCGTCTTCCTCTTGAGCTTGTTTAATTCTATCCAGAATTGTTGGTTGCAAAGACAGTTGAGCTAACATCACATCTACTTTCTCCACAGTGACTTCAAGATCTAGCTTCATGAACTCTATCTGGATCTCCTTTTGGCTAGAAAGCAAAGTAGCAATGTCTTCATGTTTCTTTCTACTAAGCGCATCCGCTACTACATTAGCTTTCCCGGGATGGTAGAGGATCTCCACGTCATAATCCTTAAGTAGTTCAAGCCATCTTCTCTGTCTCATATTGAGTTCTTTCTGTGTGAAGATGTACTTTAAACTCTTGTGGTCCGTATAGATCTTACACTTCTCTCCAAACAAATAATGTCTCCACAATTTCAGTGCAAGTATAACAGCTGCTAACTCTAAATCGTGTACTGGATAATTCTTTTCATGTGGTTTCAACTGTCTGGAAGCATAAGCTATAACTCTCCCGTCTTGCATAAGCACACAACCGAGTCCTTGAATAGATGCATCACTGAAGACTATGAATTCCTTTCCATGGACTGGTAGCGCCAAGATAGGAGCCGATATCAATCTCTCCTTCAACTCTTCAAAGCTCTTCTCACATCTATCATCCCATTCAAACCTAACATTCTTTCGGGTCAATCGGGTTAATGGAGATACAATCTTTGAGAATCCTTCCACAAATCTTCGATAATATCCAGCTAATCCAAGAAAGCTTCTGATTTCACTCACCGTTGTAGGCCTTGTCCACTTGAGAATCGCCTCAATCTTCGTTGGATCAACTGAGACTCCTTCTTTTGAAATAATATGTCCAAGAAAAGATATCTCCTCCAGCAAAGCGTAGCAACCTGCAAAACTCTCCATGGTACTCATCTATGGTCTTGCTTCCTTGTCTCAAATTCAACCAATCAGAAATCATCCTCTCTCGTACTGAATTCGGGAAGTACTTAGTGAAGAAGGTATCCTTGAATGTAATCCAAGAGATGGGTTGTTGCAAATTTCCACTAGCTAGCCTCCACCAGTTATAAGCCTTCTCTTCATCATGTAAACTGCTAAGCTCACTTTCTTATCTTCAGGAGTACTACTGGCGGCAAATGTCTTCTCTAATTCTTCTATCCAGTTCTCAGCCACTGTCGAATCAGTGCTCGTTCCATCAAACTCTGGAACCATCTTACTGAAGTCATGTAACTTAATCTGATTAGCTTGATCAATCACAGGTGGTGCTTCATTAAGTCTCACTCCAGGTTGATTACCTTGCTGCATGAAGTATTGTGTCTGCTGGGTCATCATCACCTGATATTGTTGCATCATCGCCATCATATCTCTCATCATGCCATACATGGAATTCGGATCACCTGTAGGCATCTGTGGCATAGGAGGAATAGGCGGCATAGGTGGTGGTGGCGGAATCGGAGTCGGTAAAGGAATCTGAGAAGCAGAAGCCGATGCTGGAGATGGAGTGGTCTCATTACTTGGGGTAGAAGATGATGTAGGAGCAGATGTAGATGAAGACTGTGGCGGTGGCATGCTTTCCCTATCTGATTGCTGTCTAGTAGATCTTCTTAACCTGTCCATCTTAATAGCCATACACAATATATTCAACACACATACAGGTATATGCATTCAAGTCACACATTCAACTTATTAATTAGCATTCACAATCACACATCATAACAAACAATCCGTCAAGCAATAAGACAAGCAATAAGCATAAAACATTCAAGAAAACAAACAAACACAAGCATTCAAGAAACTTAGCAACTATGCTCATCCTATTCTACCTATTTGTGTCTAAGTCAAGTCGCAAACAAATCATTTTAATTAGGCAAACAATTAATCAAACTAAGCTCTGATACCAACTGTAAGGACCCGCTATTACCCTAGTTGAAATAAGCAATAGCAGTTCCCCAACCGCATATAATCTGCAGAATTACATGCAAGGTTGTCTTAAAAGGATTGTTTGATGAATTGTTCACCTAATCTTAAGGAATAAATCATTTAATTAATAATTACTTAGTAGCTTTTCAAAACATATTAACATATATGTACACAACTTCAAACAAAGGCAGATCAAGCTAGATATATACATACATATATTACATCCACAGGCTTCTTACAAGCCTTAATCAAAATAACAAAATATAAGCTTAACAAAGCTTTACAAACATCCATTCTAACTAACTATCTAGTCTATTACAAAAAGAATGGTTCCGTCCAGTCCTGGTCAAACTCTAGTCCTCATATTGCTCCAAGAAGTCCTCAAAATCGGAGCCATAACCCATGCTCGCATAGGACTCGTCCAGGTCATCACCTGAAATTGTTAAAAGAATGAGCCAGAGGCCCAGTACACAGCAACGAATACAAAAGCGAGATGAAGCACACAAGCTTAGTCTAAATGCAATATGCAACATCTATTCAATTATTCTTTAATCTTTAATTAATCGATCAACACGGGAGTATTCAAACTCCGGACAACAGGGATCGCGAGGGGACCTGAGTAACACTCGGACGCTCAGGGGGTTGATATAAGTAGTTCGGGTACTCATACCGTCCTAGATATCGTTAAGTCAAAGAGAAAAGTAGCTTCCTCCAGGGTTAATAGCCGTTACTTAGCTCTATTTATACTCAGTCCATATCATAAAATATAGTTCACCCGTTCTCATAAACGTTTGAACTAAACTATGGTACTTCCTACCGAGTTCAAATAAATTTTCACCGATCTATACCCCCCGTCGACTACCCGCCGTACCACTTAATGAAAGTCATCTCAAATGACAGGAGTGGCCTAAGCGCCTAGATCTACCGTGCTCAAACCGAGCAAGGTGCCGCTCCCCGAACCAGATACCAACTTCCATCCCAAACTCATCAAACTATGGGGTCGCCGTTAGGTTCATACATGACCTGGCGTAGGAATTGGATTTTAACGGCATAAAGCACAAGCAACAATCACATTTTAAGTTTTCTTATTATATATTTAAGTTTTATAAATGCCTATCCTAACAGAGACAAGCAGGTTACTGCGTACCTGTATTAGCTCGGGAGTTAGTACGGAAGGCCGAGCGAGAATCAAATACTGTTCAACAGAATTATTACAATTTTACACTTAGTTCAAGCTCAATATCAACCAATCTCATACATTATCATCCAAAGAAATTCAAATAAATCATCACAAGATTTTTAAAATAAGTAAAGGAAATCATATATATAACATAACTAGTTTTAGCTTAACTCTCATGAAAATTCATTAATTTGTTAAATCTATAAATATATTTAAATCATGTTAAATTATATCATTTAATCATCATAGTACATCAATTATCATATATCTATCTCATTTTAGATCAAATATATCCATTTGGTAAAGCAAATACCTATAAATCAATCAAAAACAAGTTTTTAACTTTATTTAGAAATATGTATCAGTTGGAAAGATGTAAAATTTAAGCACTGATACGTTTCGAATTTGTAAAAATTTAAAACATGAAAGTTGTAGATCTCTTTCTTATCTTTCCAACGCAACTTGAATCATCTCAATCGGAGATCGGATGAAAAAGTTACGGCTGATATACGAAAACATGTCAAATCTGAAAATTTAACTTTTCAATTGACGACCAAAGGACAAGTCGTGTCTCCAAAATGTCGACTGGCAATTTCACCACAGTCAACGACACGACTTGGGGACAGGCCATGTCTCCAAAATGTCGACCTGGCAATTTCACCACAGTCAACGACACGACTTGGGGACAGGCCATGTCTCCAAAATGTCGACCTGGCAATTTCACCACAGTCAACGACACGACTTGGGGACAGGCCATGTCTCCAAAATGTCACTTAAAATTTCAAAGAAAAAGCCTTTGACATGCTTTGTGACATGGCTTGTCACAAAAATGTCTTTTTGACAGCCCATGCTCTTTTGAAAAACGACTTTTGAAAACATTTTTATCAACTTCAAACATCATCTTTAAACACATATACAACTTCAAACATGAATATACTTTACTTTCAACATATCAAACACTTCAAATATCATTTTAAACAACTCAAACACTTCAACACTTCCAATACTTCAAAACTCACTTTCAAACAAGTAAAACTAACCAATCTAGTCCTATTACACTTCATATAATATCCATACAACATGGGTCACGAATTCATAAACAAAATATCATCAAGAACACATACAAGCATAAAAATGAAAAATAGAGAACACACTACCACTTGGACTTCTATGCTCGGTTTAAGGGTTCTAAAGCAACCTTTTGGTGATGGTTGATGTAGAAATTTACTTCTCCAACCTAGGATCACCTTGGGAGGCTTTTTGAGAAGAAGAAGAGGGTGTTAGGGCAAATTTGGGAGTGTTTGTGAATGAGGGCAGATTTTGGACGAATTTTTTTTTTTCTTTTTGATAAGGTAAGGTTATGTTTATCTTTTAGGCTTTAAGGCATAAAGAGAGAGGGCAGGTGGCATTTGGAGATTAAAAGAGCTTTAATGAGACTTTAATGGTTTTGTTTTAAGGTTAATTAATGACTTTGGCTTAAGTAATCAAGAAGGCTTATTGACTTTGTTTTGTTCTCTATTTTCTGCTACTCTAAACACATTTCAACATGCATTATTCATTCTAAACATTCAAAACTCATCCTAAGACATATTAATATTTTATAAAATAAACATATAATTAATCTAACATATCTAATTAATCCAACACAATCATATAACATATAATTCATCAAAATTAAATTCACTATCAACATATATATATATATACAAAATTTTACTAACTCACTCATAAAATTAAAATTAGGAATTCACGGCTATTTCAAAAATTAAGGCTAAGGAGATCATGGGCCATGTTACTGCCATGATCCATTGTATGATTTTATGCTTTGTTTCTAAAGTTTATTTTTACTTTTCTATTTAATTTGTTTATCTTTTATTTTTCATATGTTTGCCTTTGTTCGACTTATGAGAGTATATAAGGGTCCCTAGGGTTATGTTATTAGAAGTTTTGAACTTTTCTTTTATCATTGATTGAGATCAATTGCTATGTTGGCTTTCTTAGAATTTTTTCCAAAACTTGTTGAATAATATTAAGTTTTTCCTCAATATTATTCTTTGTTGTTTCTTTAGATCATGCATCATATCGATTGAATGAAATAATTAGTTCGATTCTTTTCTTGGTGCATCATGTATAAGGATAGATCGCTCATATCTTTTATTTTCCTAAACATAGATTAAATCTTGTTAATTCCACTGTGTAATTCTGACATTGATCCCATCCGTATCACGGGATGTAATTCCATCAAGTCACTTGATGGAAAAATCTACTAGAAAATGTCATTTGAAGGTCACTTTTAAGTTTCTTGTTTATTGCAATTTACCATGTTTAATATTTTTTGTTTGTTGTCTTAAATATAAGCTTTATTACCCACAACATCCCTAGGTACTTAACGCTCAAGTTGTCTTTTTTCCCCTCTCCATTTCATGGCTTTTTATATTCATTTTGTTGTATTCCAACTTAACCTTGACAACTATTTGATTGTGTAGCAAAAGATGCACTGAGGTGGCTAGTAGATAATAGACATGTTTGAAGAAGTTAAATTTGCCATATGTGTTCTTTTTTTTGTTAAGTAGAGTGAGGAAGCGCATGAGTCATGAACAACGTCAAAGTCTTCTAATTACTTTAATGTTGTGGCAATTGTTGAATGAAAAGATAAGCAAGGATTGCGGCTACTTCCTTACTGTAACAAGATTGAAACATATAAGGATTGGTGGGGTTTATCCTCTTGAAATCTTTCCCATTTATTTAACCTTTTACTATCATACCTTCAAGCCTTTAGTTAGAGAAATCTTGTGTGGAGTTGTTTAGCGTATACAACGCTTGGGAGTATTCAGGAGATGTGAACCTACTAAATTTAGTCATCTTTCAACTGTGAAAATGCCAAATTACTGCTATGTTTATGGTGAAAAATGATTCTTCTTAAGTAATGAAGTGGGAAAAATTGAAATTTGTGTGTTGGCTCGGTTTCATGTGATTGGAGTAAGATGGGAGGAAGACAAACATGATTTTCATATGCTTACTAATATAGAGAGTGCTTATCTAGGTCTTCTTTCGTTGCTTGAATCTGATGAAGTAGACTATTGAAGATAGATGTATGTTGGATGTGATAGGTTATCATCTTTATTTACCAGTTGACAGTGCATCCATGGCTTTAGTACAATCAATTATTTATCTTCATTTGTCTGCTCGCAATTGAAATTGTTTGAGTGGTGAGAATTGCTAAAACTATCTGCTCATAGTTAGATTCACCATTGCATGTCTTTAGAAGTTAATACATGTGACAAATATACAAAGTCAATATGAGGATATTCATTAGTGCGCCTTTAGTGTGGATGTTGATAATATGTAGCCTTTTGAGATTTCTAATGATTAAGGTAACATCACTACAAAAATAAAGAGCTACTTTGATAAATAAATAAAAGATGTTGGTGGAATAGCCTTTATTTCACTGTCGAGGATGTTATTGGTGAATTAAAATTGCAATAATACATTGCTAGGAAAGCATTGCTAATTAAAAGCTTTTGGAAAAATTTATTTGCCAAAAAACTCTTAGAGGTAAACTTTTTTTGCTCATTAATTCAACCTTCACGCTAGTTTATTGGTGAAATAAATTCGCCACTTAGAATAATAAAGAAACTATAATTAAACAAGTAATTTCAAAGGAAAATGAAAATAGCATAAAATTAACTGAAAATATACTTGGTACAATGAAAAAGGTTGAAAACTTACATTTTTAGATCTAGAAGCATAGGGTAATCCTAATTTTTTTTCTTTCCTTTTGTGTTTGTGGTGGACAGTGATTCAGGTATCAAATAAGTAGAAGAAGAAGAAGCAGTAAAAAAATTGAAGGAAGTAGTTGAAAATTTTTAACATAGGCCTCAAAGATCTAATTTAGATATAGTTGCGTACTTTTCAGCAAAGTTAAACAAGGAGTGTCGTCCCAACCAGATTGAATGTGAGATGTGGCTAAGAGTAGGGATGCAAGAGTTATACAAAGAATGTTGCCCTAACCAGACTGGATCCTAAACTAGCTAAAACTAAGACGTTAGTCAGGTATTTATACCGGGATTTAATTCCATTAAGCCATTTGATGGACAAACCTACCAAAAAATATACTAGAATCTTACACATTTTTAACCCACCACGAATATAATAGACCTAGAATTAATATATCATTCTTATCGCTTTGGACACAAGATTCAATAGTAGATCTTGGGACTTCAACACATGTTGCAAGTATACAACTTAATGTAATAATTTCCCTAGTTATACTAGAACGAATATATTTTGATAGTATATTGTTCACATGTTTAATTTTTTTTAATATTAATTCATATGTCTAATTGTTAAGGTTTTATGGGAAACAAAATGTTATGGATTATAAATCTGAGTGCACACTTAAAATACACGAAATGAAGATGCCTTCATGATGTACTTATAATAGAAATCCATATAGAATTTGTTGATTACTGCTTTTTACTTTGGGCAAAAATAAAATGTGATGGTTCGAACTATGCATGTATATTTACTAGGGGTCGCTGCAGCTATCATATGGGTGCTAAAAATTAATTAATTAATTAAATAAAATCATTTAGTTTATAATTTTATAAATGCTATGACTTAAAAAAAAACTGTTTGATAACTATCCTAACTTGTTTTACATTCTAGACAAAAATATTATATAGATTAACATTGTAAAACTTAAAAGGCAAACAAAAAAAAATTAATACTTTTGCTTCAACCTGTTGTACATTCAATCAGTACTTGAGGGTAGATTGTTACTCAAATTTCAAATGCCACCCACTTACAGGAAAACAAACACTACATAATCGTTACTTTGGATAAATATTTTTTTTCAGAAAGCAAAAGGGGATGATGTCATCTACACGATGCACCTCTATTGATATTTCAAGTACTCATCATTTTGAGGTAACTTTCCAGTAGAGGTGAATAATAATAATAATTTGAAAGGATAGTGAGTTGTCCACTTCCCTTTCTTCCTCTAATTCACGATCGGAAATTCTTAGGTCAGCTCGCTTTTTTTTTTTTCACGATGACTTATGTACAAGTTGAAGTGTTGTCATAGTATATTTTATTTTAGGTTCAATGTATTTTTTTAAAAAAGTATAAAAAGTACTAGGATGATGCATTTATCTCAGTTCAGTGTATTTGTTTCAAATAAAAAAAATGTGCTAGGCCAATACTTTTTATTTCAAGTGCCACTAGACCCAAGAGTAATCCAATTCATGACACTATCTTTCTATTTCCAATTTCTTTTGCTACTTCAGGCAGAACAAAATTAAACAGCACATCTCATCCCATTTTCTCATGTGAAAGTTGGTTCCCTCTTCCTATATACATATATTGACCCCTGCCATTTCACCTCTTCATCTCTCTTTCTCGCTCTATATATTTATATGTATATATATATTTTTCTCACGCCTCTTTCCTCTCTCTATATTTTTATTAAACACGCACATCAATCTCTCTCTCCTCTCTCTCTCTCTTTGTGTGTGTATGTATATATATCTAGATATATTCTTTCCCCACCTTCTCTTAAGTCTCTGAGAGAACTACAGTTAAATTATGAACTTGCGACCACGTCAACTGAAGAAGGAGGGCACCGAGGGAGTAGCCATGACAGGTGGGCGTTCACCTACAAATCTCTCCATGCAACCGCCGGTCATCAATCCTCCAATGTAGTCCTCGGTTTCCTCATAATTTGAACAAATTACACTTCCTATATCAGGTGATGACCATGACAAGACTTAGCAAAGGATAGATAGGACTTGTGGCTTCCAAAAGATTATTAAAATTTAACGCACATTATATCAAGTTACTGCCATCTTCCCTATATCTCTACACGCATCAGCATCACACAAACATTCCCTTGCTACTTCTTCTACTCCCCAGTTTTGTTGTTTGAATTTATTTGTCTCACCTTTTTGGCCAACAAGTCCTTAGTAGCTAGGTAAAAATAACCCTCTAAGCAAGGTGAAATAAGCACAATAGTAAAGCATATCGATACCTGTACATGGATGTAATCAATCCAAGGAAATGTCTTTTTCAAGCCTCCAACTTTTACCATTTGATCCTCCAAATTTCCACTTCCTCCACCTTATTATTAGCTAATGTTCCATATATTTTTTGCACCTAAAAACTACACTAAAACTTCTATCATGCTGCCACATCACAACTGGCATTAGCAACAGTGTAAACGTATGGGTCCTTAGATAGAAATCAAGACATCAAATTCTTATAGCTTCTTTCAATCTTCTACCACTAGCTAGCACCTTAATCCATGGAGGAAACTAAAAACAACAAGTACATAACAAATGTTGAAGTGGAGCGACCATAGTTAGACACATCCCTTTAGAATGATCCATATATTACCTTCATCAAGCATTAACAACAAGTTTTGCTTTTCATCTTTGTTTCCCTCTTCCTTTAATCTCTTCTATCGGAAAATAAAACCAATCCAAACCACCGCTTCAAACTAGAAATCTACCTTCGATGTACCATAACCATCTTCCTCCATCTCATTTGCCTTCCTCTTGGTGATCCTAGCTTAGCCATCTTAATTGCCAGATCACACACACATTCTATCTCCAATAACTTGGATTTAGAGTGTTGGTTCTAGAAGAAGGGAGGAGAAGTTCAATTAGATTTCAAGTGCTACTAGTGAAATTGACTTTGAACTCAACTACCAATAGACAACTATGATCCCTGAATAGGATAACAAGATGAGTATATATCTTATGATATCTATATTTGTAAGGACCAGCACGGCTAGATACAGTCTTCGGCCATATGTAATCTTGCAGTATTATATGTGAAGCTGTCTCTAAAGAAGGAGTTTGTATAAAATGTTTGTCTAAATATGCTTTATGAACCATTTCTTAAACTACTCATTAAGAGTAGCATAAAACTTACTATTATAAAAGCTTTGTTGTTCTTTCAAAAGATAATATATATATATATATATATATTACATACCAAGGCTTGAGATCAGGTCTTAACAAAACATATACAAGTTGAAAAGTCTTAAATAATTACATTGTCCACTAGTCTATTACAAAATGAACATCATCAAGATCGAGGTTCCTAGTCCTCTCACTCATCTAGGAAGTCCTCAAAATCAGTCTCATAACCTAAGTGAGAGTAAAAATCATCCTCATCAACACCAGAATTGGAAATCGTTAACCAAAGGCTTAATACACAAGTAACACAAGCACATACAAAATGACAAGCACACTTAAACTAAATGCAATGTAACAACCAATAATTTAATTATCTTTAATTAAGTAAATCAACCAACACTGGAGTGTTCAAACCTTGATTTCAATCCTAAGGAAATGGGGGTCCTGAGTAATAGCAGTTGCTCAGAGGGTTGATATAGGCAGCCTGAATACCTATGTCTCCTATATCTAACTAAAAACAAATAGTAGCGTCCTATAGAGTTTACAACCGTTTCTCATCTTTGCTTAACTTGATCCATAATATCACTTAGTTCAACTAGTCTCATAAACGTGAATTAAATCATATTATTTCCTCTTAAGAAAAAGTAAACGTTATACAGCTATAGTTATCTCTATCAATTACCCATTGAGCCACTTATAAATGTCATTATATTATGAATAGGGTGGCATAAGTGCCTAACTACCATGTTAACCTCTTAACAAGGTTGCTACTTCCCGGACCGGATTCAATAGCACATGCATAAATAATTCAAACAAATTTTTAGTCATCTTTAATTAAAATTAATTTAGGATATGCCTATCCTATCATCGATAACCAAGTTACTACATCCCTAAAATGTCTTATAATAGACCACTAGATATACTCAACTGAGAAGAAGAATCTATAAGAAAAGAATTCAATTCATATAAAATTAAACATTAATCATAAACAATTCCTAAGCTCTACATCCAATACAAAACTTGAATAAAATTCACATTAAAACATAATTTAATATTTACATACACACATATATTATATAATACATTCCTTTTATTTTAAATTTTGAAACAAACTGAGAGTTGAGGCCGGCTTAGGAAGGGTCACTAGGTACATTGTAACAAAGAAACTATGTCGTGCCTCAACAAACTAGGGGTTGCATGTTGTTAAAAAGCGCACAGCTTGTGTGGCGAGCATGTTGAGGGTTCGAAATTAAGCCACGACAGAAGATTTGCTTTAACAATTAAACTTATTTTTAGGCATGACATCTTTCAATGTCTGTCACGGACATATTAAGTGCTCGACTTTAGGTTGCAATAGAAAGATTCCCATAAATTTATTTCTAGTGGTTTGGAAAACATAGTTTTTCTAAATATTTCATCATTATATGTTCTAAAGTTTTTCTAAGGTTAGATCCACTTTAAAGCAATAATATTGATAATTTTATAAGTTATTTATTATTTTTATTTCCCAGGTAAGGCTTATCCTTAGAAAGGTTATTTTTTATAATTTTGTAAAACTTGTCTAGACTTTAGTATTCTAGAGTGTTTGTTGAAAACTTTGATAAATGAGTTTAAGAAAACTCTTGGTTAAATCAAGAATGAAGTTTAAAGAAACTTTCTTATTTTATTGGTTTAAAAGAGAGTTTGTGATAACTTTATTTTCATTGATGAAATACAGTATAGTATTATTACTAAAACTTGAGCTAAACTTATCTAACTTTAGAAAATATTTATTAAGATAAAACTTTAAGTTTTTATGGAAAAATAATTTATTATGTGACAAAATTTATTTTTAAAGAGAGTTCTTATTTTTATTACTTAAGAAAACTCATTTTCATTATGGTTGAGACAATAACAACATGTTCATGCATGAATGAGAATATGTAACTATGAGAAATATAATAAAAACAACATAATAAGATAAATTATATAAGAGCATAAAAGTAAAGTCAAGTATTGAGAACCTTAGCTTCATCAAGGTATCCCGGGACTAAGAATAGACTAGTCCTCAAAAGAAAAGAAAAGCAAAGAAGGAAAATTATTTTGACTTGATATGGACAAGTCTAAGACTAGAAAACTAGTCTTAATAATAACATGAAATAAATAAATTGCATAACTTGAAAGTAAATAAATAACAAATGAGCTTATATGCTCTAAATAAATATATATACACAATATACGTAATACTTTATACAAGTTAGATTAGGAACAAAAATAATAACAATAATAACAACATAATGAAAAATAGAAACATGAACAAAAACAAAACATGAATAAATTATTGCTTCTTTAACTCTCATGAGTTTAAGAAACATATACTAAACTCATGTTAAGTTATTTGAACATGATGAATATGTGAAAGAAACTTTTACCTAAGGTTAGGGGTTTGTTGAAGAATAATGGAATGGTTTATAGTAATATGTGGGAATGGGTTTTATAGAGAAAAGAGAGATTTTGAGAGAGGGATTTTATGGAGTGATTTTGGTAGAGTTTTAGTATGAATTGTGTTGTGTGAAAGAATGAAGGAGGAATGGGTATTTATAGAGTTTTGGAGTGGAAATTAGTGTGATTAAAATTAATTGAAATTGAAATGAAAATGGATGGGAGAGAACAAGGGGGGGGCGTCGGTTCTAGCTAGAAGAAGGGGAAAAATAATTTATTTTGTTTGTTTTGTAATAAAAGAAGTAATGTGTAAAGTGTGATGTGATTAAAGTTGTATAGAGAAGGTAAATTGTAAGGTATAGGTATAGTAGAGTATAAGAAAAGTAAAGATAGATGAATAGTAATGAATAGTAGAAAAGTACTATGAATAGTAGACTAGACAATTAAAATATTAGTAGTAAAGAAAATATGCATAAACGACATATATCTGATGTTTTTAGTTACTGAAAAATTCTAAAACTGATATTTTTGAAATCCTTATTTTTTACGAGTCTTGGTGTTGTCGGAATATTTTCACTATCCAGGCATCGGGGCACGGTTTTTGAAAACTGATCCCGTTCGGATCCGAAGGACACTAGAAAATTATGAATATGGTATTTTTAAGCTTTCCTATATTATTGCGAACCATATTTCACAATTATCTTAATTTCGTTTTCTAGGATTTAGGAACACGAGATTGCCGGATCTAGATTCACTGGACTAATCATATAGCTAGGTTAACTTTAGGGTTTCGTTTTGACTTCCAGTTCTTAGGGTTTGCTTATATTATCAAAAAATGTAGGGGCTTACATGTCCAATCATCACCTATATTTTTTTCAAGTAAGGCCATCATTTTCTTGTGGCAAGACCATAAAACCAAGTCCAAGACTCTAGAGGTATGTGTTTGTTATGTTAAGAACATATTTGTTAGTTTAAGGTTTTGTTAGAATATAAGTTTTTATGTTAAAATGAGTTTTAATGATTTGCATGTGTTAGTTATGTATTGAATGAATATCTTGATGGTACATGAGTGATTGTTCGTGTTAAGTAAGTGACAAGTAGTGTGGAAGTGAATAAAGTTAGAAATGAGTAGGGTTAGGGTAGTTTAGAGAAAAATGTAAGGGCTAAATGAGGGTGGATGATGATTTGTGATTGAAATGATAGAAATAAATGTTTGATGAGGTTGAAATGAAGATTTTATGTTAAAAGAAGTTAGAATACATATAAGTTGAGGTTGGGTGTTAGAAATGCATTAGAGTAAAGTTTGGAAATGAAAACCAGGGCAAAAAGTGTGTTTTCGAGTAGGGGAGGTCTGCAACTTTTTCGAAAATCTATGCTGCATGTACGCCACCGGTATAGGGGTTAACATTGCCAGCATACGCAGCAATACCATTGGTATTGGGGGCATCCATAGGTGTAAACCAACTCCATGGAACTCTCAGAAATTTTGAAAAATTTGAGTTGCAGTCTATACTGGCTCAATGTTCCCAGCGTAGACCACAATACTGCCAGCGTTTGTGTTAATGCTGCCGGCGATGGTAAGCGTATAAATTTTTGGTGTAGACTACACCACCAACGTTGAATGCCGGCGTGACCCCTGGAGTTTTCCATTTTCAAAACTTCATCAAACATTTCCTTTAGCTTGTTAAATTGTCTTTTGAGTATTTATTGAGTATGTATGATGTATAAATACTATGTTATGACCTTGCTTTGGATTCAAATGAATTCCCATGAGTGTTAATCCTAGAATTAGTTATGTTCTAGGTGTGATTCAAAGTGTTTATATTGATTCAAATTGAATTTTCTTGTAACAATGATAGATACTCCTTTGAGTGCTTCTATTGGTTCTCTTCACAAAATAGGTACACAGTAATGTGTTTGATTTCTTGCTTAGGATAGGAGTGACTAAATTCACTTTAGTTTAAGATAAAAATTAAATTGATTGAAATTGATTGTCTATTATGCCATTGAATCCGGTTCGGAGAGTGGCACCTTGTTCAAATTAGGGGCATGGTAGTTTAGGCATTTATACCACCCCTGTCATGATGCAATGACTTTCATAAATGGTTCAACGGGTAGTTGATAGGGTATTTGATATCGATATAACATTTACTTATTCTTAAAGAGAAATAATATGATTTAATTTAATTGTTTATGGGAACATTTGAACTATATGATATTATGATTAAGTTAAGTAAAGTTATGAAACGGCTAAAAACCTTAGAAGAAGCTAATTATTTGTTATTGGATAGATCTATCTAGGAGATATAAGTATCCGAGCTTTTTATATCAACCCCTTGAGCATCGAGATCATTACTCATGTTCCCTCAGATATCCCTATTGTCCGGAGTTTGAATACTCCAGTATTGTTTGGTTAACTAATGATTATCTAATAATTTAATGATTGCGGCATTTGCATGTAGCCTAAGCTTGTATGACATTAAGCTTGTGTTTTCGTTACTTGCGTACTGAGCCTTTAGCTCATATTTTATTAATTTCAGGTGATGACAATGATGATTTTTATGCAAGTATGGGCTATGGTACGAACTTTGAGGACTTCCTAGATGATTTAGAGGACTAGATGTTGACTATGAACCTTGATGGATTTCTTTTTATAATAGACTAGCTTGATATAGCGTTAGATATGTGTAATAGATATTATAGCTTTGTTTATCTTTTATGTCTTTTGTATAAGGCAAGTTATTAGCCTATATTTGTAATACCTATACCTAACTATGTATGTTTTAAGTTTATACCTCTTATGAAATGTGATGATAATGATGTTATGTTTTCTTAAAAGATTTTTTTAAAGTCAATAATTTCAGATTTGTTATTTTGAAGATTTAGACAAACAATTATTGAACCACTTCTTGTAGGACAACCTTACATATAATATTGCAAATTATATGTGGTTGGGATCCGTAATCACCTATTTTAACCATTGAGGTGAGGTCGGGTCTTTACATGAAATAACATATTCACCATGTTATGCTAAGGTTATCCTAATAAATTAATCTAATACAATTATTAGCTATTAACCCATTTTGACTTAATTCTAACCTAATTGATTAGTATTAATCATTTAATTCAATTACGAAGCCAATGTGATTAAACTTAGTCAACCTAATTCATTTTATCTCATTGAAGTTCATTAAGCCATGTAGAACTTAGGATTATTAGTTAAGTTCATTTTATATCTAACTTATATATTTAATCTAATTATTTATTAAATCTTTAAATTCAATATCTCATGTTGAATTACATCATTCAACAAATATAAACATTAACTATCATTTATCTATTTCATTTTAGCTTAAAAAGATTCATGTTATACTTAACTATAAGCACTTAACTTAACTGATAAAACAAGTTTTCAACTTTGTTTGCATATAAAACAACTTGAAACAAAAAAAATTTAGATCTTGATTATTTTAGAATTTGTAAAAGCTTGAAACATAAAAGTTGATCTCTTTTTAAGCTTTTCACAGCATTTTGAATCACTTCAATCCGAGGTGGGATGGAAAAGTTATGATTAAAATACGAAATAGTATTGAAGTAGGGAAAACCAAACAAGTCGTTTTGAAGACCGTTTCAACCTAGGGATTTTGTCCAAAAATGATCCAAAAGTGAAACATCTCTCCAAACGGGCCGTTTTAAGGGTTGTTTGCTCCATATACCCCCTTAAACGAGCATTTCAAGGGCCGTTTCAACTCAAAATCTTTACACAAAAATTGAAACACCCCTCCACAGGCCATTTGATAGGCTGTTTGAGCTTCTGCGACTTTCTCTGTTTTTTCTTCAAAACTTTACTTGTTATATCACTTGTTTTACACCCCAAATCATCACACAACATCTTATAATCAACATACAATTTATATCCATAACTGAACACTTCTAAACTTATATTTTACTTCATATAACTTCAAATTAGACCATTAATCCTCTAACCCATGCATGGACATACTAACCTAGAAAACTTACATGCTCATACATTCATTAATTACCAACTTCATAACAATTTCTACATACAACTATCATCGATCTAACATATATACATAGAAACAACAAACAAAACACAAGAAAACACAACTTGCATTCTCTTTGATTTCCTTCTCCTATTTTATCTTCCAACTTGCTTTCTCTTTTAATCTACTTGAAATTGTGATTTAGAGCAGATAGAAGAGAGAAAAGAAGAGAAAGAGATTGAAAATGAAAATTGGAAAGAAAACAAAGAGAAAAGAAGGGCGATGAAAGAAAAAGTGAAAAAGAAGGGACAAAAATAAATTTATGATATTTTAGAATAAGAATATTAGGTTTAGAACTTTTAGATCGATATCTTTAGTTCTAGTAGTATTTAAAAATGATTTCAGAATCAATAGGTTAGAAATAAAGAACTTAAAATAAAAACTTAATTTAGGAATTTAATTTAAATCAAAATGATATTTAATTTTAGTTTGGGTTTAAGAATTGATATTTTTATACAAGCAAATGAACTCAAATTTTATGAGAATTAAGAAATTAGAATTTAGCTAACGTTTAAGGGTTCAAGAATCCACTAAACATTTCAACACATGTTTAGGGTTTTAGGGATTCAAAATCTCAAATTTCAACTTAATTAATTACTAATTTAGTTATGTCAACTTGTTTATTTACATCCTATGATTCATTTGACTTATTTAGTCTATCTAAGCTTAATTTCTAACTTAGGAGAAGATTTGGGGTATTTCAGTATTAATTCATCAGTGCAATAGATGATTTGAGGTTGAGTACAACTTCTTATTAGTGCTCTACAACAAAATCTAAAGATAACATCTGCTTAATGAAATGCTCAAAACCTCCCTTTATGTTACAGGAGCTTTTAGCCAAAGGGTAAAATATAGAGGGTCATTTCGGTAATTGGGCTTTTGGCTCAATTCAATGCAATTGGCCAGTCTTTTAGGCTAGCGACATGGCTTAGAAGACTAATTCTTATAAGGAATGTTGTAGGAAGATTCAACTTAGCAAAGCTTAGGGATTATGTGTGAAAAGTAAACTCAAAAAAATGTCTTCCTATGTTAATTTGGGTTTTGTTTGGCTAAATTAGGGATTATGTGGAATAAAATAAGCTTAAGTCCATTTCAAATACAAAATGGGTTTCTCTTTATAATATAAATAAAGCCCTCTAGGCAATTCACAAAGCCCAACCCAGCCTACCATTAAAGAAAAAAGGCACCAATAATGGTCATTGGATTGTTTGGATATGATCTAATAGTGATCAGCCATGCTTAATCTCGTGCATCTGATCATGCATTATCCAATGGCTGACATTAGCCTTCGCTATTTGTAAATAAGTGGCTTTTTCTCTTTCAGGAAAATTCTACAAATTGCTAAGATTGAGAGCAATGCGAAAACTCTATTGAAATATCTCCAAAAGAGATCAAAGCAACTATTTCATAAAGAACGAGTCTAGAACTATTGAATCTATTGATTTGATCTTTTATCACATTTATGCACTTGGGGAACTGGGTTTGCTTGTTCCTCCATATGTCTCTCTCTATGAGATCCATACACGTGTCACAGCTTAGGACTTCTCTCAGGTCGATGGCATACTTATTGCATATGATCGGCCAGCTACCGCAACCCTACCATACAAATTTATTGCATAAAAAATACATATAGTGAGCTTTCGTACTCTAAATGGAATTCTTTTGTTATCTAAGATATTACGAATTGATCTGAAAAAATGACATAATCATGAAGTAAATTTAAGAGAAAGAAGTAGCAATAGATGTTAAAAATCTATAAAAAAAGGATTTTGAGATAATTTATGTTTATATTACAAGGATATTTCACTTATTCATAGTAACCATTTCCGCAAACGATAGGAGTAAATTAAATTGTAAAAAACGTAGCAAACAGTTAAATGCAACAAAACATATTAGACTAAAAAGCTGAAAGACACTAAGGTCATAATATGTGATAACCAAGTATCAAACTTATTCATCGATGCAGTGGATTGTTGGAAAAAAAAATTGAAAAGTAGAAGAAAAGTTTATAAAAAATACAACCAAGGAAAAATAAAGTCAAACCAAATTCAGGCATGAAACCAATAACCCAATATGAACGGCATTAGAAGAGGTCTGTGATAACCAAATCTCAAACTTATTGATCAACACAATGGTTTGGAATGGGAAAAAATCGAAGAGGAGAAGAAAATTTTATTAAAAATACATCGAAGAAAAAATAAAGTCGAACTAAAATCAGGCATGAAATTGATGACCCTAATATGAAAGACGTTAGAAGAGGGTTGGATATGTAGTTGCAACACCTTCATTCATTGAAATCACCAAATGGCCAAAAAGATATAAAATTTAGATCCTAGTGAAAATACATTATACTTTACAAAGAATGAAGAAAACAACTAACTTATCAAAAAAGAAAAAATAAATAAAAAAGAAAACCTCTTGATGTTTGGTACAAATGGATGCATATCCACACGTTTCCGCAAATACTAAAAGAGAACATGGTGGTCAGCACAATGAAAATGGTAGATAATCAAATGAAAACATAGTAGTTAGTAGAATGTACATAGGCCATTGTTGAAGGATGTGATCAAAAATCACAAAATTAGAGTAAGTGAGCAAATTTAGTGCTGACAAATGAATAAATGAAAGGAATTTAGCCATCAAGCATTTGATTTTTAGAGAAATTTGAGACCGTATTTACAGAATATATGGATTATAAACGAGGATTTAAAGTTTAAATGGTAAGGGGATTTTGGATTCAAACTTCTATATAAAAGATGTGTAGAATAAAATATAAGGACAATAAAGGAGAATTTTATGGATACTAAGTAGTTTATAAACATTGTTATATATTGTCAATATATATATATATATATAATATTTGGAGATTACAGTAATAACATGAAGACATCAGAAAAGTTATAAGAAAAAGCTTCAATACTTCAGTTAATTGGATGAAAGGAGAATAGTTGTAAGCCAGATAATTTAGATCCTAAAATTAAGATGGAATCATAAATTTACCTTGATTCAAACAAATCATAAATTTTCTTCCGTTTCTATTAATTTAAATTCACAAAAACTACCACCGGCAAACTAATTGATTATGGAATCATAAATTGAGTCAATCAAAATACGCGTTAAAATAACATAAAAAGGAAATCATTTATTAATTCACTCATCAAGCAGCATCAAATCTCAATAAAAGTCTAGTTGATAAGAACAAAAAAGTGCAAGATCCAAGAAATAAAAAACTCCATCCCGAAATAAAAACAAAGAAAAAGAAAACACAAATATAGTGTAGCTGCTGATTCCCCCATCAAGTCTGTCCTCAGCAAGTTCCTCCAAAATTTTCCTACAACTTGGACGCCCTTGGGATGCTTTGGGGAAAAAAAAAATTAGGGAAAAAACAGAAAGCCGTCTGAGAAATAATATAGGACTTTAGGAAAAGCAAAACTAATACAAAGCACCTACTGTTCCAAAATCAGTATCCATTTGTATTCCTACCAATTATAATATAACACATCAAAAAATCAAATAACTTAATATAAGTATTACTCAATATAAACAGAAAAATAAAAAACACCAAATATTTATCCGAGGTACTCATAGCCATTATATAAACATTTCAACCTTCGCTGGACTGTAGAAAATGATACCAGCGAAATAGGAAATACAACCGAGACTTCTATCTCTTGAGCATCAGCTTTTCTCGAGCATTGCATAGCAAAAATTGAACAAGTATTTTGTTATATTAACTTTTCTCTTTGTTATTAATTGATCGGCATACTAAATTTCTACGAAAATTCTACTGTTGTTAAATCTTCAATTTTATTTATTTCGATATATATAATTATTAAAACTGCGTTTATGATCGTTTAATTAGAAAATAAAAATAACCGAATGCAACAAGGTGTTTTGTAACAATTTACATGCAGAGTGATACGTATGATCTAACGATCTAACGCCCACCAATTGCGGTGAGATATGTTGCACTAACATAGATCCCAAATAACAGGGGAAGCCTTTGTAAATAAAACTCGCGTTTGGCTATGCCGGTTCATAAAAATTCTTTTTCATCTATTAATGTTCAAGAGAATCTTCAAAATGTCAGTTATTTTATTCGTGTCAAAAAATATTAAGACACTTTTTTTTTATCTTCACTCTCTCTCTCTCAACATTATTCACATCCTACTTAACTTACTTTCTCTCTACACTGTAACAAAATTCTTTTTATTTTTACTCTTTTTTTTCTCTTCACACACAAGGCAAGTGTCATCGTCCCCTAGTAATTTAATATTGGAAAATGAAAAGTTTAGTACATAAACTTTGTACAAAAATTTAATTTGGTATATAAACTTTAAATGATTAATTTAATATCCAATCAAATTTTGTCACTATTTTTACTATCTCACTAACACTATTTACTCTATTTCTTAACTTGAAAGAAACAACCTATAAATGCTAGATGATGTAAGCAATGTTCGTGAAAATTCAATGATATGTTGTATTTTCTATGTCCATAAACAAAAAAAAAAATGGTGAGAAAGTAATAAAAATAGCTACAAAAGGTTTCATTGGATATTAAATTAACTACTTTAAGTTTAGATAGTAAGTACCAAATTTGATATTTACTCTTTAAAATTTTTGTAAATATTATATCTTGAATTTAAACTTTATATATTATATAATTAACTATTTAATGTTTAACAATGTCAATTTACTACTATATATTTTTTTCGAGTTCATTTTATAGTTCCTGATCAAGGAAGTTGATAGAGAAAATGACAAATTTGTGGTAACTAATTGCAAAATTTGACAATATTTAAGTAGTGAACTATTAAAATGTAATAAAATTTAGTACTAAATTGGTATTTCAAATTTAAAGTAGTTAATTATTAAATATATGATTAATTACGAAAATTTTATCAGTAATAAACGAGACCCGAGTTTAATCCAAAAATATCAATATTATTTAATAGTTTTAAAAAGACATGTGTCACTACCTTATTAGTCTCAAAAGATTATTTTTACATTTTTTTTAAATTGTTTGACTTTATAGAAGAATTTTTAATATTTTATTCATTTAAATGCTCACTTTTATCTCTTAAGTAATATTTAATAATATTAATATTTTTATGTGAAACTCATATCACTATTTGTTAAAAAAAATTAAAGCACATAAAAAAAACAACAGGATTTTGTATTTAATGGTAAAATATAAAACTGGAGTAGCAGATGTAATAATGATTTCGTACAACAAGAACCCAACTACAATAATAAGAAACTCCAAAGATATGTCCATAACATAGGAATGTCCAGCACCTACTTCTGTACGATAACTTTGCACATGTCCCAAGCGAGATACATAGACAAAGTGTTATGTTTATTGTTTCCGATATGCCAAGCACCTCTATTTTGCTAACGTGGTATGTTACGTATACCGTGTGTAAAACCCAGCAGACAACCATTTTCTTTTATAAATCTATATTGTTATAGGATGAATGACTTGTGTTGTGTGGGTAATTTTATTAACGGCTCATTTAGAATATATTTATATTTATATCTTATTTATATCTAATTCGTTTGATAAATTAATTTTTTTTTATATTTATTTATTGATAAACAATTTAACCAAAATAAATGGAGTGCAACCAAAATAAAACCCAAATAACTACTTACATTTGTTTTATTTATGTCTTAGACGGTTTTAAGTTAATAAAGTTTTTTTTTTTTTTAAATGTCTCATTTAGCATTTGCGTACTACCTTTTTTTTTTCCAATTAATTACTTGAATATCAACTTGATACTTAAATTTTGTGATTTTTTCAGTTACTTAGATAAATTATATCCATTTTCACTTTTAAGTATTTGAATTTTACCTATGTTTACAATTAACTATCTAAATGGACTTAGTATGGATATATAAATGACATCCAATCCAAATATTTATATGGGGTAAATTGATTCTTTTAAATTTTATGTGCTTATTTTGAAAATGTACTAAATTTATTTTTCCCCAGAATATAATAATGAAGTTAAACTGATTATTACTTCTCTTTCTCAAAACAATAACAAGTAGGGAGGTGAACAGGCTCTTCTTAAACTTGGTTTCTCTAATTTGAATTCCTTGGTTCTTACGTATTTCTCTGCAAAATATATGTTTCAGGATTATATCCAATTTTGCTTCTCTTCTTAATCATACGACATTTTTTGCTCAATTTTAATTCTTTTCTCCCTATTGGGCATGGACTACTAAGACCATCTTAACTTTGAACTCTTCATGTTAACATCTTTTTTATGTAAATTACAGGTCTCATATTGCAGAAATAATTCAAAACTAATTAAAAAGGAAAAAATAAAACAAAGGAAGGAAAGAAAAAAAATAAGAAAACTACACCAAGCAACTCAAAAAGGTGAAATTACTCTGTTTATTGGTTAAATAACCTATTAAAAAGTTGTTTAACTTTGGTTTCTATCCAAAGAACTCGAATAAAATTGGCTGGTAATGGAAATTCAAAATAATAAAAATGCTTTCATATATACTTTAGCATTATTCCCCTAATCAACCAAGGGCTGCAGTCTGATTTTTAAGTGCTTTTTGGTGAATAATCCTTTACTCGTATGATGCATTACGGATGCTGGAACCCGATCATTTTGTTCAACACATGAGAGTTGTTGCTGTTAATAATAAAAATAGTACTTGAACTTTCATAAAAGAATAATTAAGTAATTAAAGTTTGATTTTTAACAATTTGGTACTTGAATAAAGTTTTCATTGATTTTTTTTCATATCTAAAGTTTGGTTTTAATAATTTTAATACATGAATAAAGTTTTTGTTTATTCTTTTTATTCCAAAAGCAAATTCAATAAGGTATGAAAAAAGTTGACGAAAAGTTAGTTTAAATACAAAAAAAAAATATATCAAAACCAAACTTTTAGATATGAAAAAATATTAACGAAAAATTTATTTAGATGTCAAATTATTTTAAATAAAAGTTCAGATGCTTAATTATTCTTTCTGCAAAAGTTAAGTTTATAGTTACCATTTTTTATTATTATCCCTATTATTATTATTTGCGTGACGGAGGAAGGGAAGATTACCTGAGCTGATCCGAGTAGGATACACGGCATTTATTTTTTACCGCCTTTTCCCTTCATCCATTTGAAGGGATTGCTGAAGAAAGATGATTTCTAGCAAAACATTTAAAACCAAAATTCAATCAACTTCTTGCTTTCCTTTTTTTTTTTTTTTTCAATTACTTTTCCGTTGGAAAAAATTCAATGAATTCTTTTATTTTTTCATCAGAAAAATTCTGTCAACATATGAAAGAATATTTCATAAGGTAAATCATTATTACGAAAATCACCGCCACCTCTTAAAAACTCAAGACTCTAAAATTCATATCATTATATAGTTTATGTCTAGGAGAAGGATTCCAATACTATAACTTCATCTATATTACTTAATGCCATATAAGTACGGATAAAATTTAAAAAAATTGAGTCTTTTAAGAAGAGTATAATTTACATGAAAAGGGACGAATAATATAAAAAACCTAGATACTTTGAACTCGTCTTTTAAAAAGATGAGATTATTATTTTCGATTCAATAGTATTTTTATAATGTTTTAATTAAATTATTATTATTATTTTTCCTTGTCCATGAAAAGATATGGGAAGCACTAAAACCTTCGGAGTTATTTGCAAGTTAAATTCTGAACACTTGATCCATCGACTTATTTTCTCCCACTATGTACACGCAAGTTATTTGTATGTAATTAGGGACTACTCCATGTATATGCTTTTATTATCTATGCACTACTCCTCTCTTATAGTAAAATATCATAATAAATAAGATAAAATTAAAAAAAAAAAAAAGAAACCATGTTATAGATTCCTATTCCCACCAAAACTAACATGCAACGAATATCCGGAACTAATACATGCAGGGAAATCATAATATTTCCTCATAAAAATATTTACTAGGAAATATTATTTTCTGATCTGAAAGAAATTCATTGAAATAGATGCAATCCTAAGATCTGTTGCGGATGTCGATGTTTATTATTTTTTTACCAGTGATTAAATGACCACCAACGAAGAGAATATAAACTATCATTTATATATTATTACTTAGGAAGCGTTCAAACTTGAAATCATCTGACCTTTAAAACATGGGACAGTACCCTTATCGCCTCTGGGGGGACGACTTACTTGAGTTTCTTTATCACTCTGTTGTATAGAAGAATCATCCAATTCAATGTCTGGCACTTAGCAGCATGGTTTTCAATGGATGGAAGAGTACAACAAGTGAATGTGGCTTAGCGTATTGAAGCAACCTACCTCTTTCCAAGGTCTTGTGATAAAACTTAGTACTGCTTTCTTTCTTTCCCAACGCCCATCTTATCCTTCAACAGAAATTTAGGCCTCTTTTATTTGTGTATTTCCTTAGACTGGACAATGTTGTTCAAGTTAAGAACTAAACGTACATATATTATATATATATTTTTGCAAACATCTAGGATTGTTTAGTGTCGGCACTGCGAAGATTCCATTTATTTTAAAGGACCTACCCTTTTAGTCCTCAAATCACTAGGCGGTATCTAGGCAGTTCCTTCTTTACCATATAGATAATAAAAAAGTGAAACGCCTCTTTAAAATGACTCAAATTCAAGCAATTATTAAGCGGCTTCTAGGCGGTTTTATTTTGACTAAATAATAATAAATAAGTTACACTCATCTTTCTTGAAATATTCTAAATCAAAGGAAAATATAACTAAATAATGAAAAGAAATTTAATTTAAGGATATTTCAAGTTTTAAAGATTAAAATTTATTTTTAACAATTTAATGAACTTTTCAATTTTTGGCTAATATATTAAAAGCTAGATGGTTACCATTTTAAACTTTTAACATAGATGACATTCCTCTAATACCCATTATTTTTATTTCCTTTTGATGAAATTTTTATATAACCACAACATTATACATAAAAAAAGGAAAATATGATCTTTTTTTTTTTTTTTCATTTTTCAGATTGCCCTGTAGCTGCTTACGTATTCGCAAGAATCCAACAATCATAGTTTCTTTTCCAAAAACTTTAGTCTATTGGTATCTTTTAATTCATGAACTCTTGTATTTTAAGTTTCTTGAGATGTATTGTTTTGGTAAAATAGATTTTTTTAGTATGATCGGAGCCCTAAAAGAAGTTGAAGGATAACTAACAATTTTTCCTTTTATTTAGGAAAGGAATAGATTTTCTAGGTGTCAAAATTTGGTTTGTAGTTAATCTTATTCCATCTATATATATATATATAGAATAATTTTCAGGGTAGGGTTTTTAACAATAATAATTACTTAAATAATATTAAATTAAAAATAATTATCAATATACTGTTTTGAAACCGTGACTTATACATGATATACATATATAATTATATATCCATACGGATAACACGCTTAACATTCGTGATAAGAATGTAAATACTTAAAAAAAAAAACAATGTAAACATTAACAAGATTTGTAAAAGAAAAGAAAAGATAAGCAAAAAGCAATCCATGGAGTGGGGGAAAAACCAAAAGGAGACAAGAGAGAGGAAGATGGGAACGACGATGTGACAGGCGAGAAAGAGAACGAGAAAGAGACAGAGAGATAAGAAGAAAGATGGTTTAAAAATTATGTATACCAATATGGCGATAAATAATCATGATATATATATATATATATATAAATACTACATATTACGGTAATAAAATGGGATATATGTGAAAATTGGTATAACGTGATAAGCAAACACGATTTAGGAACTATATTCAAACATCGTATCACGATGAGCAAACATGATTTGATGAAAAATACTAAATATCTTGATTAGTAAATACAATTTTATAAAGTAATTTGATAATTTTTTATATTTTAACTATATAATTGATAATTATTTATCATAAAGAGATAAACACGTGTTTCACTCATATATATATATATATACACACGCACATATATATATATATGTACATAGATTGTTATATTATCCTTTATTATTTACACATAAATGTAATTATATTATATATTCTTTTTTATATATATCTACATACTTATCACTGTATTCTTTTTTCTTTTTTCTTTTTTCTTTTCTCTCTATTTTGAAATAAAATGAGATGAAACTGCTTAATAAAACAAGCAAGGACTTACAGGAGAAGTGTGGGTAAAGGACCTAGATCGGGAAGGGCAGGGGAGTTCGAGTTGGAGCAGCAATCGATGGTAGTCGAGTACAAACAAACAAGGACTGACCTGTTCTTCCAAAAACTATCTATAGGTGCTAGTTTATCTTGAAAGCTCTTGAGGAAGAACAACTTCATCTTACTACAAAATCCTAATTTCGCAAAACAGAGTACTTTGAAAATTTGTGTATGAGTAAATTCGAGTGTTTGTGTTTGTTTTTGATGCCTTGGACGAATTCTGTAGGTGTTATGTATACTTTTTTTTTTCAAGATTCTTACATTGGGAAAGTTTCTAAAAATCAAAATTTTTATTTGATTACATAAATCGATTGATCCGATCTTGAGTTAAAGGCCCGATTTTATTTGAGCTTGTTATTCACATCATAGATAAGATTTTCGATGCTTCCATTAAGTGATTTCGTGCTATCAACTGTCGATTTCATCGAAAATCTTTTTCACAACAAAATTTTGATATGATTTTGAATGAATTATCATAACTAGATGTGTGCCCCAATTCAAAATATCCTACGTAATCTTTAAGACTCCACAAGAATTTCGGTGAGATTTTTGTAAGAAATCGAGTAGAAAAAAATAGTCATTTAATTATTAGAAAAACAAATTCAATTATTGGGAGCAACATTGGAGTGTCCACAATAATTAGTAGTCCACTTTGTGTAATTAGATGAAAAGGTAACTAAACGCTTGAAATATTATCTGCATATTATTTGCGGACAATTATACGATCAATTTATGCTTAAGGGATAAATTGAAGATATCGAATTGCATGATTAAAACGGTAGTGGACTAAAGTAATTAGATATTTTTTCCTCATTGCAAAACTAGATATGTGCCTAAAACAATTAAAGAACATGTCAACGAAATGTCTAATTATATAGTGGTATAAAAGTTGCTTATATAAATAAGCATTGTCTACGGTTAAGGTTTGAGTATGTTGAAAATAATTTTTCTCAAAAGAGAAATATTTAGTGTCCTAAATGATTGCACACTTTCTGTTAGATTGGTGAATTTTTCTATTAAAAGCAACATATATGCATATACCTACAAGGTTGTCAAACTTAATATTCTACCTAAAATTGCCATGAGAGTTTATAAAATCAGAATGTCATAGATTCTACAACCAATATAAACTTAGCTGTAAAAACTATAGATTTACTTCATGTACTAATAAAAATTTAAATTAATAATGAAAGTAAAGAAATTCAACATTAATTTTAGTTATATCAACCAAAATGAAGACACTAGACCGATCATTTTACAACTTCAAATTTTCTTATGTACACTACAATTCAAATCTTACTTTCAAGTTTTACCCATCACAATTCACATGTTCTCATCAATTTGTTTAATGTAATCCTGATAATTAAAATAATTATTTATATTCATTGATTATTCACAATCCGCAATTATCAAGATGTATTTCAAATTTTATTCAAATTATTATATGCGAGCAGCTAGTTTTGTGCAATAATAAGCATTTTTCATGTTCACTGAATATTTATACAAAAAATCAACATATTTTTCATAAATAAGTTACGTACAGAAATTTATAAAAAATGAAAAGTAAAAAACTCTATATATTTATTCAATTTTCATTTCAATCATTCAAAATACATCGCAGCATATAACCCATAAGAAAATAACCCTCTTAAAAAAAGGAAAAATAAAGAAATAAAAGGAAAAAAAAACACGTAAATATAAGTTTGCTTAAGATAAACATTAACAACCAGCTTAAAAGTTCATATGTTTAAATATATTAAACTACTTGCTTTTTCAAAGTTTAAATAGAATAAAAATGTGTAAAATTACTACACTACTGATTCTGTTATGTAGAACCATGAGTCTACAACGAATTTGCTCCAAGAAAAATCTTATATGTGAGTTAAATCATAATTGCATCACCAACTCATAAAATCATAGAAACCATATAGTTAAACTCGTGAGTTTAACAACTAAGTATACCTAATATTTTATATATTTTCACATCTTATAATTTGAACATTATTTCTTAAACATTGTCTCCTTATTGGTATAGAACAATGTAGAGTTAAAAAAAAAAAATGACTTTTGATATCCAAGCAAACCTTATCATGCCTTAAAGAATACCTTATACATGGTAGTCCATCGTACAGGGTACATAAACTGATAAATGACTCCCTTGTCACTCAAAGATTTCTTAAATAGTACAGACTCATGATGTAACGATGACATTGAGATTAGCAATTCTGAAGAAGGCAACATAATAACATTTAATTTAAAGATAAATACTATATAATAAATGGTATATTACACTAGAAGCTATTAACATTTTAAGGTAAGTTCACTTAAGGTATTAATATTTTGAGTAGTTAAGAAAAAAGGAATCAATGTTTCACAAGGTAAATCAAATAAAATACCAATATTTTGTAAAGTTCATTTAAAGTATCAATGTTTGGATTAGTTATCAATTAAATTTCCTTAATTTTCAACAATGGTTAGTTATTAATACATTATTTGACTTACTTTACAAAAAATTGGTCCCTCTTCTTAGTCATTTGAAATATTAATATCTTAAATGAATTTATCCTCAAACTTTGATCAATTTTTTAACCACTACGAAATGTTGGTATCTTAAATGAACTTATCTTCAAATTTAATATATTTGAATATAATTTACCAATAAGTAAATAGGGTTGGATACCCCACAAAATATAATAGTTTAAAAAAAGTAATAGTCCAAGGATCACTCATCTTTTTTTGCTATGAAACAAGCAATGGTTTTTATTTCAGCCATAGTGGCTAAAATGTAAGAGCATGGTAACTACTACCAAGGAGCTTCTTTGGACGTCGCATATTTTACAAGATTTGCATAGTCTTTCTTATTTACCTATATCTTTATGCTATGATAACAAAGTTGCATTGATGATTGTGACTTGTCCTCATCTTCAAAGCGAACAAAGAACATAGACATTAATATGCACTATAATAAAGATCAAATTTTTATTGGATTTTTTAAGGTTATTCATGTTCCTTTTAATTTGCAATTGGTGAATAATTTTACCAAACCTCTATGAGAGAAGTGCAGTTCAGTTCTTATGCGCAAGTTAAGCCTTCAAATACCGATTTTTCATTGTTTTTCTGGTCTAATAATGATGGATTGGCTAGTTAACTTAAGTCTGACAATACCTTTATATGCTACATTGAATTTTCTTTTGAATTGTCTAATTTGCATTTGTCAAATAATAAAGAAATCCCTTCCATAAATCCAATTACCCTTGTCAGTTTCAATTTATTCTATATGTAATATACAAGTAAATAATACATAAAGAAGGATAAAAGTATCCATTGATATAAATTATAAGGTTAAAATTGTCAACAAAGTTTAATTTTAGTGATATTTTGATCACATGGCAGACACATGATGAAAGATGAAAAATCATAAATCCTTATATATTTTTTCTTTGTTTCTTCTTCAAAACAAAACCCTAAACCTAGATATCTATCCTTTGAGAGTTTATAGTCGCCAAGAGGATTCAGAAGTCCAGATCGGGTAACTGAATCACTATTTTTGTTTTAAGATCTTATGGATTATCAGATTTCCTAGGGTTTGTTTGTTGAATTTGTGGTAGATTTGGTTCCGTTGGTCAAAGGAGATTTTGGAAGATCAGATTCAGGTAATCAAAATCATATATTTCCTTTAGAATTTTTCAATCTATGAATTATCTTAGGATTTTCTATTATTTTGAAGGGGAGATTTGGAGAAAAACCTAGATTTTGTGGAGATTAAGGAATATTTTGTTTAAGCAAGATTTCTGATCAAATTAGGTAAGTAGCATATGTTGTTGATTTTTATAGTTTGATAAAGTAGTTTTTTCTTCTTTTTTTTTTTGGTGAATTTTGATTTATTGATTCTAAATGGAATTCTAGAGTTTGAGAAGTAGCTGAGGAGATTTGTTGAATTGAAGGATTTTCGTGTTGTGATTGAGGAAAAATGTATAGATTAGATATTTATGTTGATTTTTGGGTTTTAGATGTAAATGGAATTAGTTTTATCCTATGAGATGCATTTTTGAATTTGATTTGTTCATGTTATCAAGTTTTGTTGAATTGAGAGTTGTGTTATAAAAGCATATTTGGGAGATTTAGAGTATTGTTTTTGGAATTTGATACAGGTGCAACCTTACCTTATTTGTTGTATATGCTTATAGGTTTAAATTTGCTTGTTGTATGTGTGTAGAGTTAGAATATCAAATCAATCTAATTTTATATGACATATTAAAATTGTTTTGCTATTTTTGATTAGCTGCTTAGTAAAGAACACACAGAGTGTAATACTAACGCTAGCAACCTAATGATCTATGTGTGAGGTTGTCCCAAGTAAACTCATGCATAGAAATGATTCCGCTAGTTTAGGTATTAGTAGTATGGTCGTGGGTAGGTGGATCGCATCCAACACCAATATACATATATATAAGCTATTTTATATAAACTTTTTTATATAAACTTATTTTTGTGGAGTCATGAGTTACTTCAGGTTTAGGACTAATTACAAGTGGTTCTAAACTGTGTTGTTTATTGGCTAATTTAAAATATAATAATATATGTATGTTGCATTAGAAATAGTGTATGAAAATATATATATGTTGTATGGCATATGCATTTTGTATGTGGTTTGGCGTACTAGGCATTTTCGCTCACTTTTTTTATCATTTTTAGGAGCAGGTGAGGATCCAATGATGTTTGACCTATTAGGTTATGATATTTATGTAGATGATGGGGAAGATGCTAGTGGATTGGACTATCCTGTTGATTTCTAGACTTATATGATTCCTAAATCTATATTTAGAAGATTATATGAAGTTTTGAAAATTTTTCTTTTATGAACTTTGTTATTATAAGTTTTTTGGTTATTTTAAGACTTTTTAATTAAGTTGGCTTTGGTTATGTCAACTTGATGTTTATCTTAAAAGAGTTTGTTTTTATGAGATAACTTAAACAGGTACCCCTTTTATGAAGTGTTTGAGTTTATTATAATTGTTTATATTTGTAGATTATATTGATAGCCTTGGCATGTTCTTATAAAAAGAAGGATACATGGCAAGTTGTAATGTCTTTTTTTCAGGGCGTTACATTGCATATGTCCATGCCAATATAACAAAAAATTAATAACATTCAGGATGTGAGCCATTGAATACAACTTAACCTGCCATATTTCTTATGTCTTAGACAAATCAATTTACCTCGATTTAAACAAATCATAAATATACTTTTCCGTTTCTATAAATGTTTACTCACAAACATTACCACTTGCCAACTAGTTGATCATTAAATCATGAATCTAGACAACTAAATTACCCATTAACTATAACGTAGCACATAAAAGAAATCATTTATCAATCAACACGCAAGCAAACTCAATAAAATGTCTAGTTTATAACAACAAAAAGTGCAAGATCCAAGAAATGAGTAAATTTAGGCCATCCCGATATAATAAAACAAATTAAAGAAGAGATTAAATTATATCGTAGCCGCTGATTTCGCCACCACGTCTGTCTTCAGCAAGTTCCTCCAAATTTTCCTACAATATGGACGCACATGGGATGCTTAAAAAAAAATAAAAAAGAAAAGAAAGGAGCAGAATGATGTGGACAGGGTAGTGGATGTTTATTTGAAAAAATGGAAGCGTCCAAGAAGAAACGAAGGAAGATGAAACAATTTACTGAAAAGCAGTCGAAGGCCACTAGTGTAGAGTAAGTACGTCGGCAATATTCCCAAGAAGGCCGCTGACGTACGATGAAGAGCCTTTGCCCAAATTGCTCCACAAGTAACATCAAAGGCGTATAATAAGTCAACGCTTGCGTAGGTCCCAAATTTGCTGGCATACATTGTAGGCCGCCCAAAGTCAGCGTTCCTGCACCACCAGCTTTGTTGCCAGCTTATATTTGCATGATTTATCTTTGGTTTTATCTTTTAGGGTTTCGTTATATCCATATATATAGTCTCAAAAACCCTATTAGAAGATTAGACATTATTTTTACTCTTTCAATCCTTAATTGAAAAGTTTCTTTCATAAAGTTTGCATCTTTATTGCTAATCTTGTTTATCTATGCTTTATGTTACGTCAGGTGGTCTCAGAGCAAGATGGAAACTATCAGCAATAGCGGTGCTCTCCATGACTCTATTTAGGAGAGTGGAGCCCCTTAGGAGGACGAGGTGTTGCAACGATTGGAGCAATGTCTAGAGCAATGGATGGATTACATGTTCCAGCGTTTCGATGAACATTTTGAGGAGATTATGGATCATTTGAATGCTTGTGGAATCGATGCAAATAGGAGACGAAATGATAATAGAAGGCTAAGGGTTGAAGTGTCTCGTGGTGACCCTATTGACAGACCTGTCCTTGAACGTAGATAACCAGTCTACGAGGAGGATTCAGAAGAGAGCGATGTGGAACCATATCGGTTTGCTCGCAATCCATCATATGGTAGTTAAAGAAGGAATGATTTTGAGGATAGAGACGCTACAAATTTTCGCTATCAGTGATATGGCAGTCATAAAAGAGACGGATATGATAATAGGGATACCAGAGATTTTTGGTTGAAGGCTGATATCCCATATTTTAATGGGAGACTAGGGATTAAAGATTTCTTGGATTGGATTGTGGATGTTGATAGTTTTTTTTTTATTATGCAGAGACTCCTCCTAAAAGATGAGTTAGGTTGGTGGCTTGTCACTTGAAGGGGATGGCTTCAGCGTGGTGGGAACAAATCCAATACGGGAGAAACCAGAAAGGAAAGGGTCCTATTCGTACCACCAGATCATGAGCAGATCTTATTCCAGCAATAGTAGTGATGCCAGTAAGGAAACAAATCAGTTCATGAATTTACTGTAGAGTTCATGAGATTGGCCGAATAGATTAATCCCCTAAAATCTGAAGGGCAACAAATATCTTGATATTTTGAAGAGTTAAGGCTAGCTTTGTAGGATAGAATTGGAGTACAGGTTATTTGTACTTTGAGTAAGGTGAAGAATCTAGCTTTGAAAGTTGAGTTGATGTAGTAAGAACGTAGAAAAAGAAATTTTGGGGGATATAGATCCACTGCATGGTTAGAGGAGAAAACCAAGGATGTGGAGGAACAACTTACTCGTAGTTACAGTGCTAATAATCGACCCTTAGAGGATAAGACTGCAGGAAAACGTCCTATAAATGGGGGATGAGACAAAGAGATTAAGAAAGTAGATAATCCTTATGCAAAGCCAATTGTTGGGAAGTGTTTCTGATATGGTCAAAGGGGCATAGATCTAATGAGTATCTAAAGAGGAAGACCATTAATATAGTGGAGAGAGAAGAGGATGATGATGGGATTTGTTGTGAGGCCGATGGAGATAAGGAGAGGAATATGAAGAAGAAGATGAAGGGGTTAATGTCGTTCGGAGGTTGATGTTGACCCCAAAAAGTGAGGATCATACCCAGCGCCACCAGTTGTTCCGAATCAGATGCATTATGGATGGAGAGGTGTTTGGTGTTATAGTTAATAATGGTAGTTGTGAAAGCATAATAAGATAGAAGACAGTGCATAAATTGAAATTGCCTATAGAAACACACCCAAATCCATATACATTAGGGTGGATCAAATCTATTGTAGGAAAAATCGAAGTGATGAAATGTTGCAAGGTTCCTCTCTCCATAGGTAAATATCATGATGTTATGTATTGCAATGTCGTTGATATGGATGTATGTCACCTCTTGTTTGTTAGACTGTGGCAGTATGATGTAGATGTATAACACTCGGGCAAAAGTAATGTTTATAAGTTGAAAAAAGAAGGGTAAAGTATATATTGTTGCCATTGAAAGATAAGGTTACTTTACCAGATAAGAGTATGCTTTTGTTTGTGGTGAGGGATTTTGGAGTAGAAATTAAGGAGACCAGGCAAGTGTATGCTTTGATTGTGAAGCAGGTATTGATGAGTGATGTTGAGTTGTAAGTAGAGGAGCAACCAGAGTTGGTTCGCCCTTTATTATAGGAATTTAAGGAATTGATGCCTGAGGAAATTCTAGATGGGTTACCACCAATGAAAGACATCAAGCACCATATCGATCTTATTTTTAGGGCTAGCCTTCCTAATCTACCTCATTATAGAATGAATCCGAAGGAGAGTGAGATTTTGAAGGAGAATGTGTAGGAGCTGTTGAGGAAGGGATTGATTCAGGAAAGTTTGAGTCCATGTGTAGTTCCAGCATAATTGACGCCCAAGAAGGATGGAAGCTAGAGGATATGCATTAATAGTCAAGCAATTAACCAGATCACTATAGGGTATAAATTTCCTATACCGTGGTTGGATGATATGCTTGACAGGTTACATGGAGCTCAATGGTTCTCAAAAACTGATCTAAAGAACAGGTATCATCAAATTCAAATTAGGCCTGTGATGATTGGAAGATTGCTTTTAAGACAAAGGAAGGGTTATATGAGTCGTTGGTCATGCCATTCGGGTTGTCAAATGCCCCCAAAATGTTCATGAGGCTGACGCACTTGGTGTTGAAGTCGTCTTTTGGCAAATTTGTAGTAGTATATTTTGATGATATCCTGATTTATAACTCTCGTGAAAAAGAACATTTGTTACATTTGTGGAGAGTATTAACAGCCTTGTAGGAAAATAAGTTGTACATAAACCTTAAGAAGTGCAGTTTCTTAACTAACAAGCTACTTTTCTTGGGGTATGTCATTTCAGCTGATGGCATATGGGTTGATGAGGCGAAGGTCCAGGCAATTATAGATTAGCCTACTCCAAAGAATGTCTCTGAGTTGCAAAGTTTTCATGGATTGGTGACTTTTTATCATAGGTTTATCAGGAATTTCAGCACCATTGCTGCACCCATGACAGAGTATTTGAAGAAAGGAAAATTCCTGTGGACAGATGAAGTAGCCACTGGTTTTATAGTCTTGAAGGAAAAATTTAGTACAACACCACTATTTGCCCTTCCAGATTTTGAAAAGTTACTTGAAGTAGGTTGTGATGCCAGTGGGGTGTGTATAAAGGCTGTTCTTTTACAAGAAAAGAGGCCAGTTGCATTTTTCAGTGAGAAGCTTAGTGATGCCTGACAAAAGTGGAGTACTTATGATAAGGAATTTTATTCAGTAGTGCATGCTCTTAAAACCTGGGAGCATTATCTGATTGGAAAGAAATTTGTGTTTTATTCAGACCATGAGATTTTAAAGTATTTGAATAGCCAAAAGAGGATTAGTAGAGACAGGCATGTGAGATGGTGCTAATTTTTGCAAAAATTTCCCTTTTGGTTGCGGCATAAATCGAGGGTACAAAATAAGGTAGCAGATACTTTGAGTGGGCAACAAATTTTGCAAAGATATGGAGTCAAGTATCAAATAATCAACCTGTTTTTGGTTTTTTTCTATTTGATGCATGATAATCTGTTGTGCCCGCCAAGAACTTCATTAAGAGAGCAAGTGATTAATGATCTACATGGAGGTGGATTGGTTGGTCATTAAGGGCATGATAAGACATTAACAGCAATGAAAGAGAGATTTTATTAGCCTCAGTTAAGGTAGGATGTGTATAGAATAGTTGAGAAGTGTTTTATTTGCCAGAGATCAAAGGGCCAAGCAAAAAATACTGGATTATGCATGCCATTACTGATTCCAAAAAAATAGTTGGGAAGATCTGTCAATGGATTTTGTGTTAAGATTACCTCATACTCAAAGAGGAGTTGATTTTGTTTTTGTGGTGGTTGACAGATTTTCTAAAATGTCACATTTTATTCCTTGTAGGAAAATGACGGATGCGGTTAGTGTCGCCAGGTTATTTTTCATCGAAGTTGTTCGTCCACATGGAGTTCCCAAAACAATTACTTTAGATCGTGATAGTAAATTTTTTATTACTTTTGGTGAACATTGTGGAAACTGTTTGATTCTTCTTTGTAGTTTAGCAACATAGCCTATCCACAAATTGATGACCAATGGGACATTATCCTTCCACAGGCTGAATTTACTTACAATAGTACTGTTCATAGTGCAACTGGGCGATCTCCTTTTTCAATTGTTTACAACAAGGTAATACAACACACTCTTGATTTGCTTAAGTTGCCTAAGGGAGATAGTGTTAATGTTTCAGCCAAGCATACAATGGAGCAGTTGGTTGATGTGTAGAAAGAAGTGAAGTAGAGGCTGGAAGAAGCAAATCAACGCTATAAGTAAGTTACTGATAAACATAGACGACAAGAGGTAATTTAGGTGGGTGATCAAGTTATGGTTTTTCTACGCAAGGAAAGATTCCCAGTAGGTACCTATAGTAAGATCTAACTGTAGAAGTATGGTGCTTATGCAGTGCTGCAACGCATCAATGATAATGCGTATGTAGTTGATTTGCTAGATAGCTTGGGTATTTCCAAAACATTTAATGTAGCGGACTTATCCAAGTTTGATGATTCAGATGTTGCTTTTTATCCAAACAATTCCAACAACTCAAGGACGAGTTTCCTTAAGTGGAGGAGACTGATGTGGACGGAGTAGCGGATGTTTATTTGAACAAAATGGAGGTGTCTAAGAAGGAGAGAAGGAAGATGAAATAGCTAGTTGAAAAGCACTCGAAGGCCGCCGATGTAGAGAAAGTACACTGGTAATGTTCCTAGGAAGGCTACCGTTGTTAAGCTAGCATAAGATGAAGAACCTTTGCCTTTTGCTCCACGGCTAACATCACATTCGTGGAATAAGTCAATGTTGGCTCTACGCCATCGGTGTATGTCCCAAATTTGTCGGCGTACGTTGTAGGCTGCCCAAAGTAAGCAATCCTGCACCACCAGCTTTGTTACCGGCTTATATTTTGTCACGACCCGAAGGGTACCCTAAACGTGGCAGTCCGCCGTACACAATATTAAAGCCTAAGAATGACCACCTCAGTCACGCGAAGGCTTCCATACTATGTACAAGGCGTCTAACACATAAAGGAGACAAATCGGAATGATACATTTTATGTTGATACAATTGAGTAACAATGTAAAGGAAATACAATCCACTATACTCCAAATACAAAACACTATACTTCAAAATATAATTCATCAAGCTTCAATTACATTTATCTCAAGACTTCACTACATAAAACTATTACAAGGCCAATCGTAAAGCTTAGCCAAAAACTTCAAGCATTCTTATATCTTGCCGGAATTCCGAAATCATTCTCGGCTTCAACCATCTCGGTCCCCACTTAGCATTCTTGGAATAACCTGCTCATTTAAATAACTATTGGGGTATAAGCTACACTAGCTTAGTGAGATTCATTTCCACAATAATATACTCAATTGTAAAATATACAAACAAGTTTATTTAAACAATCATATGAATGCACAACACGTGAGCATACAAGCATATGACTTTCCGGTAGCCATATGTGAATGGATTTACGCCCTCCATTCGGGGTTTGGGGTGGTCCATGAACATGCAACCACAATTCCAATATTTTCTCTTGTGGTTTATAGTGTCTGCTCCACTGCCCATTAACATAAGCGACCTCATAGGCCCTTGATGTTAACGAAGGTGGTCCTCCACCTGTTTATATGTATTGGTTTATAGTGTCTACTCCACTGCCCGTTAACTTAAGCGACCCTGCAGATCCTTAACGTTAACGAAGGCCCGCTGCCTCCCGATCATACTTTTGTTCCCACCAAAAGCATTCTCGTAATGCAATGTGACTCACAGATGATATGCATGTACAGTTTATTTATAGAATCGTAGCAAGTTCATTATGCAAATTAAGAGCGATCATAGAGTATTTCAAACAATCCAAGTCTATACTAACTCATACAATATTATTTCAACAAGTCTCATCTCGATATACTTATCATTCATTCAACATGAAAAGTTCATTTCTCATCAACAATTTTATCTTTACCTAAATCTAGTGCTACTACAATTACAAGCACACTCAATGAGCATAATTACTCAGGAAATGAACTCACTCGGCCATTGGATCACCGGTCTTCTAGTAATAATAATCCGGTGGCAAAGAGTCAACGTTCACGGGTTCACCTAATCACATAAGAAATACTCTAATGAGTATTCTACCATCTAAGGATACTAAAACTCTAAGAAAACTTAGCGAAATCAAAATTCGCGTCATTTTCGATGTCCCGATTTAAAATGGCCATAACTTGGTCATTTTAACTCGGAATCTCGCAAATTTTATATCGATTTCTATCTACTTCGGAAGAGCTTTTTAAATATGAAGTTTAAATCAAGTTTTGAAAATATCTAAGCCTCGGAAATGAGGGATCAGATCTGTACAGCGGTACATAGATTCCGAAAATGCGGTTTTCATGAATGCACTTGAGATTCCTAAGTAAAATGAAACTAAATGCAATGGTAATGATTTTCCCTATCATGAATGTCATGATATGAACTCTAATGAGCCTAAGTTCTTATAGCTCTTTTTTTAAAGAATTTAATAAACTTTTCTTAGAAAACCATTTCATATAATGTTTAACAAGTGAGTTTACTACACTTAGTCACACCTACATATTACAAGGATTTTCTTTTAGGAAAACTCTATTTTGCTTAAAGAATTTTGACCCTCATATTAGTTATATCCTAAGGCCTTTATTTCTTAATAAAATCTTCATTTATAAACTTTTAAGTGGGTCTTTACTAGGGGTTTCCAAAAATCCGAATTTAGAAAACATTTTCAAGTTGATTCTTTAGGAAAAATGTATTTTATACTAAAACTTTAAGTATTTATTATACCTATATCCTAAGGACTTCATTTATTTAAGAAAATACCATTTTTGAAGTTGGAAAAATAGTGTTTTCTAACCTACATCCATTATTACGAATTTTGTCTACATGACTTTTAGCTCAAAACTTCTATTGGACTTCATTTCTTGTTTCCAACATTTTCTTTAGAAAAATCTCATTTAGACTCATGAAAAATACTACCAAACATTATCTATTACCCATAGGCTTCATTTCTCTTGTAAAATACATGTTTAGAAGTTGATAAAAGTGTTTTTAACCTAGGTTTCTAAAGTCATCCGAATTTACATAAGTTCATATTTTGAAAAGTATTTTCCTTTTTGACTTTATTAACTTATCTAACCATAGATCTATATGCTAGGAAGTTATTTACTAAAGACAAAAGCATTAAAGACTATGAATGCACATAAACTCAAAATAAAGATGAGATCTAATGTCTACATGAATGTGAGTAGAAAAAATGATAGATCTACTATATGAAATGCTTAAATAGGTTTTGAAAACATAAAAACCACATTTTTATAAAGGATATTTTGTTCAAAACACTTTTTGATGAAAACTCATAAAGCTTATGCCTTGAAAGCTCCTTGAAATACAAGATCTACTAGTGATGGTTTGGTATTCTTGTTTGATATTTCCTTGTCCCTATCAAGAGATCATGGGGATATTTAGTTGGAAATATCCAAGAATAACCTAGCCATTACAAAGATCTAAGAGTAGAAGGAGTGAAGGCTCATTTACTTAAAGTAAAATAGGAGATAAAAGAGAAGGAAACAAGTTGTGTGTGTGTGTGGGAAGGCCATGGAGGCTCACGGCATAGAGGGAGTGGAGAGGAGAGGAAAGAGAGATTTTCACCTCTTGAAACTTTGAAAAGTGAAGAATGAAGTGAGAGAAAGAAAATGTGGCTTATATATTAAATGGAATTAGGTTAAATGTGACAAAAAGGAGTTTAAAAAAATTGCACAAGAAGCTTGTGGGGGGGGGGGGAGGCCATTCACGCCGACCAATGCTTGAGGAAAAAGGGGGGAAATTTGATTTTCTTTGATTGATTTGTCTTGATTTGAGTTGTGTACAATTGTCATAAATTGTATTGGTTTTTTTTTTAAGAGACAAAAAGTATTTAGAAAAGAGATTGATTTGAGTGATGGTAAGGGTTGAAATTATAGAGTGTACATATAGGTAGTCATAGGTTGTACTTGTGAATAGTGAGGAATAGTTGACAAGACAATTTAATTTCCGATAGTAATGAAATACGAATAAAAAGGTTATAACTGTATTTTTCGTAAGCCGGAAAATTATGAAAAATATATTTTTGAAATTCTTATTTTACTTCGGTTCAAATGAGTATTCATAAAGAAAGTTTTGAAATTCTAGTTCCGGGGCACGCTTTTCCATAATGGGTCTCGGGATGACCCGGAGTTGAAATTTTCTCAAAATCTGATCTTTTCTTGGTTTGAAATATAATCGAGAACTATATCCAAAATTAATTTTCTTATAAAAGTTTCTTATTTGGAAACCGTGGAAAAGCCGGAAATTGGGTTTCTAAGACTTTCTCACAAAGCTTAAACTAAACCGGTTTAGGGTTTCATTTTTCTGGTTTTCGAAGTTTACTTGATTACTAGGAAACCCAGGGTATAAAAATAATAATAATAATAATAATAATAAAATTGTGTAATGAAATAAAGTGAATAATGCAAAAGACTAATCAATTACCGGTAGAAATGAAAATACGATAAAAAGGTTATAACTGTAACTTTTATAACCCAAAAATTATATAACTGATATATTTAGAAATCTTATAAAATTACGAGTCTAACGGTACTAATGGTATGTTTTTGATATCTCGAGCCCCGGGACACGCTTTTCAAAGTCTGTATCCGAACGGGTTCGAAATAGGTCAAAAATTTACCAATCTGATAATTATAAACGAACTTATATTACTATGAGTTATTCTATATATTTAAACTACATCTCGGCCTCTAGGGTTAGGGGCGCTAGATTGCCGGACTTACACTATTGTATTCCGGTTAGGGTTTCCGGGTGATTTTCCGGTTTAGACCTTTGCCAATTCGGAAACTGATATTTATGTTTATATAACATATTTAATTTGAGAAATTTATTTTAAATTTTATTTTTGTAAGTATTTAATAATTCTTAATGTTTTTGGAATTCTTTAATTGGGTTTCATTTCCGAAAGTTAATAATTATTTACTTTTTAATAATTTGTTTTTGGGCTTTATATTACCCGATTTTACAGGCCGGAGCTAAATATGAAATTTTTCGTATGTTGTGGTTTTGAATTTGAAAACCACTGAGTTCTTATTTTATTGTTTAAAGATTTTCATTTTCTCAAGATTGAGAAGTTTTTGAATTCGTTCGTGATATAGGACTTGTCAAAATTCGGTTTTAATTTGGAGTGATTTTTAAGGTTTATTTTCGAAGTTCATTTTGAAATTATTTATTGAAATTTTCCGGGGCTTACATATTTGCACGATTTATTTTATATTTTATCTTTTAGGGCTTTATTATATTTATATATATAGTCTCAAAACCTTGTTAGAAGATTAGATATTATTTTTACTCTTTCAAACACTAATTGAGAAGTTTTTCTTATGAAGTTTGCATCTTTATTGCGAATCTTGTTTATCTACATTTTACGTTTCGTCATAGAAAGTAGAATGAGAAATAATATGGGCCTTTTAAAAAACACAAGACATGGGACGTACTCACAGGCATTATATAAATGTTTAGACTTTTGTTCGGAATGTAGACAATGGGATGCCAATGAAATAGGAAATATGACTGAGACTTCTATCTCTTGAGCATGGGCTTTATTTTTTCGTGCACTGCATAAAAGTCTGGACCCGTGTTGTTTGTTATATTAACTTCTCTCTATGTTTTTGATTGAGCGGTACATGCAAATTTCAACAAAAATTCTACTTTTATTAAAGCTTGAATCTTATTTCCATTTATACAGTTATTAAAACTACATTTATTATTGTTTAATTAGAAAATAAAATAACCTAATGCAAGAAGGTGTTTTGTAACAATTTACATACAGCTTGATACGTATGATCCAACACTACCCAGATGTGGTGGGTGATAGTGAGATCTGTTGCACTAAGGTAAGTCCCCAACTGAGGAAGCATGCCTGTCAATAAAAGTCCTCTTCTGTTGTTTGAAATTTGTGGAAATAAGACACGGTATCTAAATTTTATATAATTTTATAATTAACTATCTAAAATTTAAAAATATTAATTTATAGTTTAGAAATTCTTAGAGTTTTATTTACAATTTGAATAAGATGGTCAATTGAAAAAATAAGCATATTTCAAGTAGTTAATTCACAAGTAATAATATAAGTAAAAGAGAATTTACTCACCTCACAAGCATAGTGAGGCAAAACCTTCAACTCAAAAGGTTGGACAACTTAGGCCAATAGAGGTGAAAATCACCACTTAATAGAGGTAAGAGATGATTTTCGCCTCTATGAAAATATAGGGCGAGTCGCCACTTAATAGAGGTAAGAGATTATTTTCGCCTCCGTGAAAATATGGGGCGAGTTTTGCCTCTGTAGCTTAATCAGAGGCAAAACTTGCCTTATATTAATGTTTTTTTTTTTCTGAATATATCCGACCGATTTACTTGTTTTTTTAATAAAAATTTCCTTTTTTAAATTAAAATATTTGATTTTAATTAAATAAAAGTATTTTAATATATTGTTATTTCTTATTAAATGAAAATGTGAAAATTTTAATTATAACTAATCAAATGTTTTTTGTTATTTTATTTTAATGAATAAAATTTATAAATAATGAATTTATTATGTTTCCATCAAATTATTTTTGTGTGTGTAAATATTATAAATTTGAAGTCATCAAACACTTGAAAAATTAATTTGAATTCATCAATTAGTTAATAAATCATAGAACAAATATAAGTGGAAAAAAAAAAAAAAACAAATACACTCCCATAAAAACAACCTATTACCTTGAAGTTGTCTTTTTAAAATAAATATTAAGCAATCATCAACACCTAAAAAAGTTCACATACAAAAATGTTAGTTTCAAAACAACACATAACAAACAAATGAAATGAAAAAAAAAAAAGAAAAAGAAAAACAACACACTATCCTCTAACGAATTGAGGAAGGATGATCAAAGAGAGAGAGATGGGGGGTTGGGGTGGGGGTTTGGGGAGAGATCAAATTTGCAAATGGGAAAAAAAATGGAGGGAGCACAAGCGGAGGGTTTATGTGTGTGTGTGTATTGGTACTATGAGGTGAAATTGGCCTCATTCTAGCCTATACTAAGATGAATTTCGTCTCTATTAGGGAAATTCAAAATTTCTCCCATCCACCAATAAATTTATTGAAAATTTTGTAGCTAGCACCACCAAATCCATTTGCATCATATATATAATATTAAAATTCTAATATGTTCAAAATTGTTAATGATCTAAATAAATTATATATAGTTGTAAATAATATTGATACAAATTGATTATTATGATATAAATTATATAGGTGCAAATACTATTAATATAAATTGATTGATATAAGCCATGTAAATCATATATTAATAATAGTTCTTTATAAAATTAAACACATACTTGTAAATATCACACATTTGATATATTTTTATATTGAAATCCATTATACTTATAATTTCTGAAAAATAATCAATAATAATAATGTGTGAACTTACTTTCGATACATAAAACCAAATTTTCATTTTAATTTTAGGTGTTTAGTGTTGCATGTTTTGGAATTTCATATGTAGTTCATATATGGATTTATGAAAAATGAAAAATTAAATTGGGATAACATGAAAATCATCATACAATCCATCCATGCAAGCAAAAAACATAAAACAAGCCACATGAACTATAACGAAAGATTGAAGTCTAAGGAAAACAAAAACGAAAAATTCGAATATTAGAAATAGAGAAAACAAATTCTTGACATGCCTAATGTCTCTGAGACTAAGGTCGGGTACTAAGGTGGTAGCAATAAGGGTCGTAGCCTAATTAATTTTTTGAATATTTTTAGAAAAAATATATTTTATGTATATTATAAAGAGCAAACTAAGACTAAGAATAAATATGGTGTAGTGGTTAAGTGATTACTTTTACATTCATGAGGCCATGGGTTCAAATCCCATCGGTTACATTTTTTACTTTTTCAACATACATTTATTACACTAACCACTCATTTTCTCCATCATTCTCATTTTAATTTTTTCCTTTCATAATAACTAATAGCATTAAATTCATTCATCATAAAATTATATCTAATTAAATAAACTCTTGTGAATAACTATTTTTTATTTAAAGTATACCCCAAATAATAATTATATTATCTATATCACAATTGAATCTTATTGCACACTAATTGCATAATTTGATTTAGCAACTTTTTTTCTTCTACAATTACTGTTACTAAAATGTATATGAATTCATGTATGACTATTGATAAAGTCATAACATACTCACTCTTCATTGATTAATTCATGCTAAATCATTATCAATTTTATAGAAATCACAAGGAATTGGTACTTAAATATGAATATTTTGATAATTTTGGTCATGAAGGACTTATATAAGCAAATTAGAGTTTGATATAAATTTGATGAAGAAATCAACCTATACCGGCAAATGACAAATCAGCACCGCCAGCCTTCATATTGAACAATCGGCCTTCACCAAATTTTAACAAAGGCCCCCAATGTTTAAAATAGACCAAGCTAACCTTCAACCCATCAATTGTATGCCGGAAAATCCAAGTTTAACGCCGCTAGTGTTGAGCCAGTGCTCGTTGTCCATAGATTGCAAAACTTAAACACCAGACTCCACACTACCATCGTACAAGAAATTTGCCATTGGCCTTTGATTTTTGAAGGAATGCTGAAAAGATCCAATTCAACACTACCGACATACAAGCCAGAGTAGATTTACACCGCTTCAACACCGCTAGTTTTTTGGCGATGTAAAACATTATGGGCATTTTTTATTTAAATGAACGCCGACAAAAATGAATCTTACGCCGTCGGCGTACACCCATAACTGCTCTCAGAAATTTATTTTGCAAACGAACGCTGGCCTTTTCAACTTATACACCACCAACATATAGGTGTAAATGGCCAGTGTAAATTCCAGCGCAATTTGTAATATAAATACATCATTTTTGTTGTTTTTAAGAGAGACACAACAAGGAAACCTTAGGCAAGAGAGATCTATCAATATGTGTGTGTGTGTGTGATTCAAATCTAGGGCACTAAAAACCCTAATGTTCTAGCAACATGTAGAGGTGATTTAGGGTTTTGATGCAATTCAAGCAGTGCCCAATTCATTGGGTTAATGGATTTGAAGACTTTAATGAATGAAAAATCCTCTTAAGGTGTTTTCTATCCTTGTTTTGTTATGGTTATTACTTGGTTGTATGTTTGACATGCCATGCTTGTTTGATTTATGAATATGCATTGATGGATTTGACGAATTGGATCAATTGACTTATTTTGATGTTGATTTTGATTATTTAGGAATTTAACTATTGTGCTTGTAGTCTATTTGATTTGTGATTAGCCAACACTAATTAGATAGATATGATTAAAGATGCCCAGGAGGGATTCGATAATATATACAAGCATATCTTAGATTTTTTTGAAAAAGATTTGTCATAAGGATATGCAGGTTTTTGATGAAATTCATGAACTCACATGCTTTATATGATTGCAGTTACATTTTGGGTCACTTGGTGGTGGTTGATTTGTAATTTTAATTAGAATAGTATTTTCAGTGTGAGCGAATTATTATTTACTTGATAATTATAGATAAATTACCTTGATGGGATGATTTATGTTATAGTTGGAATTTTGCTACTTTGGGAGGTAGGAAAGTTCTTGTAAGTTTGATTAAATCCCAACTAATCAGTTTTAATATCAATTCAAGGCATCGATTCAATTCAAATGAAAATATATGTGCATTGTTCTTGAATGTTTTTGCATCTCTTAAACATGATCCCTCATTTGTGTTGATAGAGCATTCGATTTAAAGTGTTCAATTGCATTCATTAGTTTAGTTCTTAATTAAATCAAGATTTGATAGATTAGCTTAAAATCTTATCTTTGATAGCTCAGCTTAAAGAAATATTCAAATACCTAATACTTAGCCATTAGCTCCCTATGGATTGACCTGGTCTCACTAGTGATTATTACTACATACGCACCCGGTTTTTATTAATCGATTATTTTTTGCTTATACATATAGTTTAAAATTTAAAGAATGTACTTAGGTGCAATTAGTTTTTGGTGTCGTTGTCGAGGAGCTTCGGTTGCTAATATTAGGTTAGTAATTAATCCCTAAGATTAAGTAAAAAAAAAAAATTGAAAACTTTCAAAAGTACATTACAATTTGAAAAATTGTGAAAATTCTGAAAAAAAAAATAGTTTACCACGATATGTTTGTTCTTGTATGTCAAGCGAAAATGTCCCAAATTTGACATTTCCTTTTGATCTAGAGATTGATAGGAAATTTCACCAGTGATTGAGTTAAAGAAGAGTTAATCTTGAGTTTACAAGAACAATGGAAAGGAACAGGAATGAGAATCCTCCAAATCAATATGAGGGATGTAATGGAAATCAGGGACACAATAGAAATGGAAATGGACATATGCAAATCAAACAGATGGGCAAAGAAATCTTCCAATTCTAGTTGTAGCTAATGAAAATCTTCTTGATTAGGCTGTAGGAAACAAAATTCATAAACCAATGTGGGAATATTTTATGCCCACAGTTGATGGAGTTGCACCATCCATAGCATAGCCAGCAATACACGCGAACAATTTCAAGTTAAAGCCTGTTTTAATTCAAATGGTACAGGTAAATTAGTTTGGTGGAGGATCTTTTGAAGACCCACATGATCACTTAATGAATATCCTATAGATTTGTGTTACAATCAAGGTTAATAGGGTATTAGATGATGCAATACACCTTCGGTTATTCCCTTTTTCTCTTAGGGACAAGGCAAGGAGCTGGTTAAATTCTTTACCTGCATATTCACTGACAAATTGGAATCAAGTAGCACAAAAGTTTCTAGAGAAATTCTTTCCACCTAACAAGACCATCTAATTGAGGAATGGGATCTTTTCCTTTCAATGGTATGAGGATGAAGCACTTTATGAAGTTTGGGAAAGATTCAAGGAACACCTTAGGCATTGCCCTCACCATAGGATTTCTCTACATGATCTAGTAAGGACTTTCTATACTTCTCTTGGTGATCAGCTAAAAACTATGATTGATGTTGCTGCAGGTGGAAGTTTGATGAAAAAAAGTGCTCTTGAGGCTTATGAACTCATTGAAGGAATGGCAAGGAACACATTTAATTAGCATAGTGAAAGGAATAGACCAAGACAAGTGGTGGCCATGTATGAATCAGACACAGTTTCAAAACTTCAAGCACAAGTGGCACCACTTACAAAACAAATGAGCTAGATGTAACCTATGTCAAGTGCAGGATCAAGTCATATGCCAAGCATGAATGATATGCCTCATGGTGGTCCTCCTATGAGCTTTTCAGATTATTTAATAGGAGATTCTTATGTTCCTAGTTGTAGTGCAAGTATGGAGCAAATGAACTTTGTGAACAAGTTTGACATAAGAGTTAAGAACTACCATCCTTATTCAATTACATACAATTCAGGTCGTAAGGATCATCCAAACATGAGATGGAGAGATGCTAAAGCTCTTAGGGCACTACCACTACCACCCATGATTCAACATCAGTCATTTTCATAGAAAGAGAAAGGTCAGAGTGATACCACAATTGAGTTGCTACAAGCTTTGCTAGCCAAATCAAACAACTAAGAAGCCATCATTCATGATTTGCAAAAGTAATTGGCCCAACTATCCCCAATCATCCAGTAGTCGCCTCTTGGAGAACTACCTAGAAATACAAAGATGAATTCTAAGGATCAAGCTGGATCATCCAATGTGAAGGCAAAAGAAATCAATACAATTGAGAATGAAGAAGATGAAAATCCCAAGATAAATCCTTTGAATAGAGTATTTGATGATTATGATCTTGATAAAGAGGAGAAATTAAATTATAAGTTTGGAATTGAAATCTAAGTTTTGGATAGTTCAGGTAAAGAGATAAGAAAAAAGTTGGTTGAAGAGGATTTTATCAAGGGAGATTCAATCAAAAGTGATTAGAAAGTTGTGAAAGAAATTGGAAAAATGGCTAAGAATGAAGAGAAAAGTCCAATAAAGGTTATAGAGAAAGACAAAGATGAATTTGAAGAGTTAAGTGGATATGCCAATCATGTGATATCACAAAACTGGAGTGATGATGACGAAGAAGATGATGAGGTGCATGACACTAGAGCTAAGCATGAAAAGGTCAATGAAATGGAAAGAATTGAAATAAAAAATGGAAGTGAGAAAATGGAGCTGACTAAAAAAGATTCAACTGAGACATCAAATGAGATAGCACATTAGAATCAGACGATCTTGCCAAATAAAGAGAAGGATGAGAAAGTGGAATACATGCCCCCTAAACTAGATGATCCAAGAAAGATTACAGTTCCATGCACCATTGCTGGTAAGTTGATTGAGAATACTTTATGTGATTTAGGTGCTGGAGTGAACCTCATGTCTTCTAAGTTAATGGAACAATTGAAGCTAGGAAGCATGTTGAAGAGTACATAAATGACTCTTAGAATGGCAAATAGAACTCCAAAGTCTCCTATCAGTATACGTGAGGATTTGATTGTTCAAATTAGTAGACATAAGTTTCCCACTAACTTTGTGGTGATTGATATGATGGATGATGATCACATGCCTTTCATCCTTGGTCGACCATTCTTGGCCATAGCAGGAGCTTTTATTGATGTAAAAGGATAGAAAATAGTGTTGAGAATATGAGATGAGGAAGTTATGATGTGTGCTAGAAAGTGTAATAACAAAAGACATAAGATTGATGTTTCTAGTGATGTCTCTTTTGATTAGCTATTATTGATGGTAAAAAAGCTAGAGTGTTTCAAAAGAGGGTAAAGATTGATGAAGACCCTAGAGTTGCACATAGGGAAGCTCGACTTTTTGAGCTACCTTGAGTATGAGAATGCAATAGTCCAGTTAAGGACTATAAACAAGTGTTGGGTAGGAGGCAACATACCATGACAGTCCTTTTGAGTCTTTTTCTTTGAGTCTTATATCTGTCTTGCTATGGTGATGTCTCTTCTCCTCTTGGTGTAGGACATATAAGATTGGAGCTAAAAAGATACTTACAAAATGGAATTCATTGGAAACTCTCTATTACTAAATTTTCAAAATTGGTTGGAACTTAAAATGCATTGCATTCTTCAAAAACTAGAGAAGTACCAGTTTGCTCTCATATCTTTTTATCTTTATTCTTTCCTGTTTTTAATTTGAATGAGGAACAGTGAGACACTATTCAATCCAAGTGTGGGGGAAAGGATAAGGAGATGTGAAGATGAGATGTGAAGTATGAGTAAAGTGGAGTATGAGTATGATTGTTGATGTCTACGTTGTTGTTTAAATTGAATATTTAGGACATCTGAATTTTGAATGATTGAATCCCACACTGTGAGCTTTTTTTCCTAAAAGCATTATAGCAATTTGAGGACAAAGTTTTTGAAAATTTTGCATGAAATCTTAAGATTGTGCAGAAAATTATTGATAACATCTTTGTAAAATGTAAATTGACTTGCTAGGTGCCTTACTCACCTACTGTTGTAATTATAATACTTTGTTAAAAGTAAGTAGTCAAATCTTTAAGGAACAAAATTACCTGGTATTTAGCTTTTGAATTTGAAATTTGAGAGTAGGTCAAGTCCTCATGTAAAATAAATAGGTCTACTTCTAGGAAAAAGTTAGCTTGCATATAATATTTTGAGTTCTTTTTAGATCTTTTTAACATTTAGTGAAAGAGGTAAATGAAACTCTTAACTTAGTGACCCTTTATAAAAAAAAGTCTTGAATTTGTGTAGCAATCAAAAGAAAAGAAAGAAACAAGCATAGTCTCTACACCAATGACTCAGGTAATTGAGTTATGAGTATTCAAACTTGAATGTTAGAGTGAGGAAGAGTTCTTAGGAGTCCTTTTAAACCTGGTTACTTGGGTGATGAGCCTGGGATGTGTTAACTCAATGCACTCACTATAACGAGAAAAGAGGAAAGATAAAAGTTTAATTCATGAACTTTGAAAAAAAAAAAAAAAGAATAAGTGCTTATATGAAACAAAGAGAAAAAGAATGCTAAAGTACCAAATGCAAGAAGATTTATAATAAAAAGGAAAAATTCTAGGGAAATAGTAGATACCGCATGCTTTCATTCTGTGTTGCATGGATTATATGCCTACTAAATATCCATTGAAGTCTAAATGGTTGTTTTTCCTTATTAAACTTTGTATTTGCTTTTGGACATAATGTTCTTTTGTTAAACAATAGGTTTAAAGTTTGTTTTGTCTTGATTAGCTGCTAAATCTTAACTATAGTAATCTAATTACAAGAACCCAGTTTGGTTAGAGCAATAGGCACCAAAATTGCAAGTCATGAGCTTAGAAATGATGCTTGCAATTACAAGTTAAAAGTTTTGTACTTTTTATGATAGATTTCAAACTTTGATCTTAAATGTTTGCTTGAGGACAAGCAAACATTAAAGTGTAGGAGAGTTGATAAAGTCATAATATACTCACTTTTCATGGATTAATTCATGCTAAATCATTATCGATTTTATAGAAATCACAAGGAATTGGTACTTAAGTATGAATATTTTGATAATTTTAGTCATGAAGGACTTACACAATCAAATTAGAGGAGTTTGATACAAATTTGATGAAGAAATCAACCTATACCGGCAAATGACAAATAAGCACCGCCAGCCTTCATATTGAACAATCAGCCTTCACCAAATTTCAACAAAGGCCGCCAATGTTTAAAATAGATCAAGCCAGCCTTCAAGTCATCAATTGCATGCCGAAAAATCCAAGTTCAATGCCGCCGGTGTTAAGCCGGTGCTCGTTGTCCATAGATTGCAAAACTTAAACACCAGACTCCACACTACCATCGTACAAGAAATTTGCCATCGGCCTTTGATTTTTGAAGGAATGTTGAAAAGATCCAATTCAACACTGCCGGCGTACAAGCCAGAGTAGATTTACACCGCTTTAACATTACCAGTTCTTAGGCGATGTAAAAATTATGGGCATTTCTGATTTAAACGAATGCCGACAAAAATGATTCTTACACCGTCAGCATACACCCACAACTACTCTCGGAAATTTATTTTGCAAACGAACGCTGGCCTTTTTAACTTCTACACCACCAACATATAGGTGTAAATGGCTAGTGTAAACTCCTATGCAATTTTTACTATAAATACATCATTGTGGTATTTTTTAAGAGAGACATAACAAGGAAACCCTTGGCAAGAGAGATCTATCAATATGTGTGTGTTGATTCAAATCTAGGGCACTAAAAACGCTAATGTTCTAGCAACATGTATAGGTGATTTAGGGTTTTGATGCAATTCAAGTAGTGCCCAATTCATTGGGTTAATAGATTTGAAGACTTTGATGAATGAAAAATCCTCTTAAGGTGTTTTCTATCTTTGTTTTGTTGTGGTTATTACTTGATTGTATGTTTGAGATGCCATGCTTGTTTGATTTATGAATATGCATTGATGGATTTTGATGAATTGAATCAATTGACTTATTTTTATGTTGATTTTGACTCTTTAGGAATTTAACTATTGTGCTTGTAGTTTATTTGATTTATAATTGGCCAACACTAATTAGATAGATAGGATTAGAGATACCCGGGAGGGATTTGATAATCTATACAAGCATATCTTGGATTTTTGAAAAAGATTTGTCATAGAGATATGTAGGTGTTTGATGAAATTCACGAACTCACATGCTTTATACAGTTACAGTTACAATTTTGGGTCACTTGGTGGTGTTTGATTTGTAATTTTAACTAGAATAGTATTTTCAGTGTGAGCGAATTGCTATTTGCTTGATAATTATAGATAAATTACCTTAATGGGATGATTTATGCTATAGTTGGAATTTTGCTACTTTGAGAAGTGGGCAAGTTCCTGTGAGTTTGGTAAATCCCAAGTGATTAGTTTTAATGTCAACTTGAGGCATCGATTCAATTCAAATGAAAATATATGTGCATTGTTCTTGATTGTTTTTGCATCTTCTGAACCTGGATCCCTCATTTGTATTGCTAGTGCATTCGGTTTAAAGTGTTCAATTGCATTCATTAGATTAGTTCTTAATTAAATCAAGATTTGATAGATTAGCTTAAGATCTAATCTTTGATAGCTTAGCTTAGGGAAATATTCAAATTCCTAGTAATTAGCCATTAGCTCCATGTGGATCGACCTGGTCTCACTAGTGGTTATTACAACATACGCACCCAGTTTAACTAACTAATTTTTTGCTCTTATACATATAGTTTAAAATTTAAAGAGCGTAATTAGGTGCAGTCAACTATCCTATCTAAGTATATTTTATGATCAATTTATGCCAAAAGCAATCATATTGCACATTAATTATATAATTTGATTTAGTAACTTTTTTGCTATAATTATTGTTAAGGAAATGAACATGAATTATTGAATAGATATCATATATGGAGATATTTTATGATTTATTTTTTGTTAAGAAAATCTTATACAAATATTAACTATATATTTTTTATTAATACATAGTTTTCATATGACATGTATAAAAGCTTTTATAAAATGCAGTAAATACTATTAATTATTGTTTGCAAGATTTCCTTCATGAAGTTTTAGAAATATACCATAATGAAATCATTGATAAAAGTCCCATTAATATATAAGATGTAATATAATTATAATAGTGAATGAATATAACTAAATAATTTTAAGATTAACTTAATTAAAGCCCAGTACCTTTAGTCATATAATCCTGTGTTTGTCTCTATTTGAGACCATTGCTATTGGGCACGAGTTGATCTTATAGATGAGGTTGTTTGGGATGCCGTAGCTAGGGAAGTGGAAGGTGGTATCGAATGGTAAACAAAAGGATGGGCAGGGTACTAAAGAGGAAGTTAGTACAAGTTCAGGCTTGGTGGTGGAGTTATGCATAGGAATGAGTACAAGCTAAAGAGAGGCAACTACAATGAAGATTGACCAAAAGGTGCCTCCCCTACCCATAAGGTGAAAATCAACGTGTGGGTTAGCCCTACTGCTATGTAGAGCTACTTAGGGATCTAATCGATTAAGCGGGCAGTGCAACAGTGAAGCCGAATGGCTGGCTCAGCATCTTGTAAAATCCCTAGTATGACTATAAATGAGGTATTACCGATGTGAATGGTGCTAGAGTGAAGCTCAGCTGGCTTGGATTTGAGATGCTACTAGGAGTACCCATATACGGTGTAGGCTAAAGGTATAAAGGGTATTGCCTAAAGGATGATATTAGAGGAGGTCGGACATAGCTCATTAGCAAATTGATCTGCTATTGCATTCGATCCATCTAACGCTACTGTGAGTCCCTATTGTACTCCAAGTGCACAATATTCTCATCATAAGGTTGCTCGTAGTAGGCATGTCTATGTTAATCCATTAGCATATCGTAACCAAAGCCACAAAGGTAACCGGATCTATGGGCTAGAAGCTACTCCCTCATTACTCATAGGCAGTTGACCCATAGCAGTAGTACACACGTCCTCCTCTTTCCTCTGTTGCTCCATAATGGCTTAATTAAAACAAAGGAACAATAGTATTAACATAATACTATGAAATGACGGATATAATGTACTACCATAGAATTGAAGATAGAATATTTTTATACAATTGCACATCAAACCCTTCGACTCCTACTAATTCATCACCTATAAATTCTTCATCCCCAAATGTGTGTCCTTGTAGTTCTCAATGTGTGTGTGCTTTTGTAATATAAGATAAATGAAAATAAGAATAAATGTAAAACATAAATTCGCCCCCATTTAGGTATTGTGGCATGCAGCAGAAAATGGAATTTGTCACTTACCTTCATAATAGCATGGTAAATAATGGATTTTGTCCCACTCATATGCATCAATTTATGCTTCAATTTGTTAGTTATATTCACTATAGATTGATGCTATAACAAAGGGGGGGAGGGTTGGAGAAGGGAACACATAACCAATTAGATAGATTGTCACAAGTAGACTCATTCCCACTAACGTTTTAAAAACATACACAACTAGTGATTTAAATCTGTCTTTATGAAGTGGACAAACTCCCTCCACTCCTCTTCCTGGTACTTATAATCTAGTGGTAGCTTGCTAGTAGCTGTCTCACCTCTACCCTTAGCCTTGATGTACATCTTCAACCTATAGTGGTTCTAGCTATAACATTTGCATGCTAGAAAGTTCAACATAACCTACCACTTTTGCATAGACTACCTATTCTCTAGTAATTTAAACTTTGGCTACACATTGAAGACAAATTATGTGTGTTAATGAATGGTTAAAAATAATATGATTGTCATAAGTATGTATTTAAAAGAAAATAACTTACGAGAACGCTTAGGATAAATTTATGGTGATAGGATGAGGCCCATACACCCCTCTGGCATGGTAAAGGTCTCCTTATGGCCGATCCTCCTGAACTCTTTCTCTGCTCTGATCCCCTTATACATGCCTTGATGTCTTTTTCAGTCAAACTAAGACCGTCCTCTTCTTGCTTAAGAGCTACCTCAATCTTCTCCTGCTTAATAGCGGTAGCTGCCAAACCTTAAGGATCACTTGAGCCGGTAGATCATTAAGAATGTCACAGGTAACGTTATCCCCCAGTCTGAGCTTGTTTACCTACCTTTCTGAGCAAGCTAGGTCGATTGTTTCTTGATCCTTCCATCATGTGGATTAGTGAGTAGTGTAGTAAATGATCCTCATGTAGAAACAAGTAAAAATATTAATGCATTTATATTGTGTGGGCATGGGAAAAAGATAAACAAGTCAAGATGAAAACCTCACCAGCATACTCTTCGGGGTATGCCTCAACATCTTGCATGGTCTAATCGAAGAAATCAGAGCGTTGCATCCTGCACAATAAAAAAAAAAGTAATTGACAATGTTATATAACATCTAAGTCACTATAAACAAACAAACATAACAATTAAAAAAAAAATTAAACATACATGCTATTCGTCATCGTCCACCAACCACAACCTCGCTTGAGTTGGATAAGCATGCTAGATTTCCTAAACCAACAAACATGTGATTGGTTAGAATTGTCCAAAGCCTTGTAGTCATCTATTACAAGGGCTCTTTGATAAGAGGTAGTTGCTTTAAGTCACCATCTTCTAGGGACTTAGCACGGAATAGACCATAAGTGAATATATGTTAGTGATGAACTTTTTGGACAATGCTTTAGTCACCAGATCACTTGCTTAGGTCCTTTAGGTAAAACACCTATCGCTCATGGTCTATAAAAATATACGAGTCATCATCATACCATGTCCTTGCTGTGTTGATTGAGATGATGTCTCTATTGACGCTTTCTAATTTGTCTTGGTTGGTGTCAAACCAAATGTAACTGAACAAAAACACACACCTAAATCCCATGTAATTTAACTGAATAACTTTAGTGAAAATGCCATACAAGTTTATCATTTGTTTGTTATTTTCACTAATTATGCATATACCACTATTGTATGTCTCAAGTATGCCTCCCTAGATTCAACATTGTACTAGACTCCATTTACAATGCAGGCTTTATAGTTGTAGTGGTGAACATCCAGCCCCATACCGAGGCTTCTAGATCTTCCGACACCTATTGCCTATGGATAGACCTAAGTTGCATAATCTAAAAAAGAGGCAAGTGAGGCAGTTAATGAATCGCCTACTAAAATACTTGTTTCAAACAATGTGGTCAAATCACAACCTTATTTTTAAACCACTCGGCAAAATGTTTACTCGCTAGTACTCCCACATTGCGTGCTCCTCGAGCATTATGTTCTTGCTCAAAATCTCTAGAAACAAATGGATAAACAATGCGCATTAGAAAATAGTGAATAAGTAGAGTACTTAGATCATTAAGGAATGAAGGCGACACACCTACTTACATGTGTTTGCACCTCTTAGCAATTATTTAGCAGAGTCCAATGCCTTTTGTTAATTTCAACGTCTAAACCTGCTATATTGCATGCACCCATTACACATACAAGTTGTGTGAATATCCGAAATGATGAGGATGAACCTTCATTTAGCAGTTTGTCCCATTGCCGATGGGGCCTATTTATTCTTGAGTCCATGTTTTCGAAATACAAAGAGCAAAATTGAATGCTCTCTCTCACAACATATAACGTGATAATAGAACCCTCATATCTTGCCTTATTTGTCAAGTCTCCCTGAAGAACTCTCCATTATCTTTGAACGGGATACATCCAACGATACTGGATAGGGCCACATATGCATGCATTCTTCGGAAGATACATAGCTAAGTGGACCATAATGTCAAAAAAGATAGGAGGAAATATCATCTCCAGGCTATAAAGTGTTAAGATTATGGTCTTCTCTAAAGACTCTAGTAAATTGACACAAAGTTCTTTGGCTATCAACTCCCTAAAAAAATGAGATACATCACAAACCATGTTGTAGATTTGGTTATTGAGAAAATCACAAATGACTACCTAAAGGATTTGTTGAAGCAGGACATGGCAGTCATGGCTCTTTAACCCACTCAAACTTACTTCATTTGCACCTAAGCAGGACAATATGTGGAGTCAACAAACCACGTTGTAGATTCAGTTATCGAGAAAACTACAAATGACTACCTAGAGGATTTGTTGAAGCAGGACATGGCAGTCATGGCTCTTTAAACCCCTCCAACTTACTTCATATGCATCTAGACATGAAATATGTTGGAGTCAACAGTGTATATGTAACTAGTGGCTTAAAAGTCTAACCACCACGTGCTTACAGATGCAGCTCCAAGTGAATGCCCATTTCTTAAAGGGTGAGTCTTACCTTATCTGCATCCTTAGACTTGCCCTTTTGACCAAAAATAGTACAAACCAGATTGTCACATATATTCTTTTTTATGTACATCACATTAAGGTTGTGACATATATGCAATTCATTCCAATATAACAATTTGAAAAGCACACTTTTTTTATACTAGTTTGTGTTGTCTTTGTTCCTTTTCCAACTAAGGCGCTCTTGCACCTTTCCTAATATTACATGCTCATACTGACTCAATTGAACCATAATATCTTCACTAGAGAAATCCTTTAGTCAAGGTCTCATTTCAACAATGCCATCAAAACTTACATTGTTGTGGTGCCATCAATTCCTAGGTGATAAGAACTATCTATGGTCCATATAATGAAAATTATTATCTACATGCTTGCTTGTGCAGTCGATGTCACATATGAGGCATGCCTTATATCCCTTAGTTGTCTAGCCTAAAATATCACCATATGTAGGGAAGTTATTGATTGTCCATAACAACACAACATGCATTTGGAATGTCCAACCTTCTACCGAATCTAGTGTCTTCACACCACTTACTCACAGTTCTTCCAGCTATTCCACAAAGGACTATAAGTACACATCAATGTCTCTACTTAGATATCTAGGCCTCAGTATTATAAGAGACATCATTAGGTATGGCTCCTTCATGCATCTCTATAATGGAACATTGTATACAAATAGAATAATCGAATACATGTTTTATATTATGCTCATTTTAGCTATGGATTGAACCCATTGATAATAAGTCCTAGTCGCATACTCCAGGGATCCGATGCAAACCAAGGGAATTTGACATCCAATCTCTTCCATTGTTGGGAGTCCACAAGATGCCTCAGCACCTACTTTACGGATGCATATTTTTCATTGTGTCATCTCATCTTTGGAGCCATCTTTCGGCACATGAATAACCATTACAATCTCGAAATTAGTGGAAAATGCGGCAAAATCTTAGTTGGTACTGCCTTTTGTTTCTTAAAATGAAGTTTTCACCTTGCTTCACTACATACTAAGCAACTATCAAGATTCTGGAATTCTTTCTAAAACAGCACACAATCATTTTTGCTCACGTAGATCATGTTTGCATCCTTGCCCAACTGCTTCAGCATCTTCCATGCTTCATAGTATGAGGATAATAACATATTGTTGCTCGGTAATAAAGTTTTTATTAAAGCAAGTCAATTGTTGAAGGACTTCACTGATTGTTTGTCGACAACCTTTAGATTCATAATATGAAGTGTCGTCGACAATACTAAAAACTTGGTATAGCCCAAATACAGTGGACTCTTTGCATTTTTGAACGTTCTTGTCCACTGCTCCCTATTAGCTACATTGCTTTCAACCTCGCTATCGATGCCGTTCCATTTAGGGTCACCCATATTAGTGGCAAGATCCTCCATAAGTTGATGATCTGCTTCATCTTTGAAGTGTGGGTAATCATGTAGTATAATCCCTTCACCCCCAAACAACATCATCATTGACCTAATCTTCGTTGCCCACTATACCATTGGACTCCTCAAAATGGTAAATCCACCTTGAAAAGGTCCAAGCCATTCCCTTTGTCATGAGGTGATAGTCGATAATTTGAATAGACTGCCATGATGTATTGAGACAATCTCTACAAGGGTATCTTATTAATCCATCTACCCTTTAGTTGTTTGCAATTACTTGTAAAAATGCCTTAACCTCATTTCTATATTATGCAGTTGTCAAATCACATGTCATGTGCCAATTTTGGGCAGACATCCTAAATTGGCAATTAATTGATGCCCATACCCTATTGTATCAAATCTTTTCATCTAATTATCTAAACATCTAACATCTAAATACTAGCATTTAAATTAACATATTATTAAACTATCTACATGTCACATAGTTAAACTCATTAAACACGTATTAAATAATTAATATCTAATTGCTAAATTCTAAATAAATATATATTGCTAAACTACTAACAATGCATATATATACATAAATTAAATATATGTTAAATAGCAAATATCTTAATTCTAGCTATTGTATTTAAACCATTAAAAATATTTTACTAACCTTTAAGTGCTAGTAGTACTTCAAATACCGACTTGAAGTAAAATATTTGCAAAATACCTATAAAGATAAAAATACAAATAAATTGATTAATATTAAACAAACCCAAAATATATATATGTATAGATATGTATAGCTGGTGAAGTCTGCCATGAAATGAGATAGAGAGGGAGTGACCATGTGTGTGTGTGAGAGAGAGAGAGAGATCTGTGTGCGAAAGGAGGGGAGCAAATGGCTCTATTTATAGAAAATGTTTGAGGTGAGCTTCTCCTCTCATTGGCCAAAATTAGGCAAAGCTCGCCTCTAATTTTGGCATCCCTTAATGAAATTTTTAGTAGTGATTCTGAGAATAGATAAAATTAGGGTACTTAAAATAACACTTTCAAACTTTTGAGTTCTGGTAGTTAATTATAATAAGAATGATAAGACCTGATCTAATATTAATGTTTATATATTTTTGAACATGTAAATAAATCAAATTTGCCTCAGTCTAGACAAATCATAAATTTTCTTTCCCATTTCTAGAAATTTTAATTCATTGCCACTTCCCAATTAATTGATTATTGAATTATAAATTGGCACAACCAAATTACACATAAAAGATATCCTTAATCGATTAACCCATCAGGCAGTAACAAATACCAATCAAAAGTCCAGTTTATAACAGCAAAAAAGTGCAACGTCCAAGTAATAAGTAAATTCATGCCAATACAAAAACACAAAGAAAAGAAAACACTTGATTGACATTGTAGCTGTTGATTCAAGAGCGAGTCCCTTGAAAAAAAATAATAAAAAGAATAAAGAGCGAAATGTCGTCTGGGAAATAATTTAGTGCTTTTAAAAAGTACGCAAAGGAGTCATATAAGGTTTGGACTTTGTTCCGATTGGAAAAATGAGATACCAAGAAAATACATGACCGAGATTTCCTCTCTTTTGAGCATCGGCTTTGTTCGAGTATTGCAAAGAAAAGTCTGAATCTGTGTTTCGTTATATTGACCTCTTTCTATGTCATTAATAGAACGGAACATGCAAAATCCTACGAAAGTTCTACTTTTGTTAAAGCTTCAATTTTATTTGGTTCCATATAATAATTAAAACAACCTTTATGGATGTTCAATTAGAAAATAAAAATACCCTAATGCAGTAAGGTATTTTATCACAATGCACATATGGATTGATATCTATATATGTGTATATATGTATGTATGGGAAATGTCAAATATGGTACCTCAAATTTGCACAGAAAGTTAATTTGGAAAATTTTCCAAAAAGCTGCTTTTCAAATATTTAACTATCATTATCAAGGGTCTGGTAATAAAAATTGGAAAACTATTTGGTGTTTGAAGAGTCTTCAGAGATTCAAAAGTTGTATGTGGTTCGTGGCTAAGGGAAGATTGCCAATTACAAAACTTCATCACAGCTAAATAGTGGTGAATTTTAATATATGCTGTCGTTGTAATTCTCAAGTTGTGAGTGTGTTGCATGCTTTGCATGATTGTGAAATGGTGCTATTTGGTTTAGTATTGTGAATGATAGCCACAAGAAGAATTTTTTCAATTCTTCAATTTAAAATTAGGTTTTTTTTTTTTTTAATAGTTTATACCAGAAGGTACATAGCAGATTTAATCATGTTGATTGATCTGTTTTATTTGCAGCACTGCTTGGAGCATTTGTAAATGGAGACGTGAGTTCTATTTTAATGAAGAAAGCCTTTCAAACATGGACCCTATTAGAACTATTTTCAACCGTACAGAGGAGTTTGTAGTAGTTGTTCAAAGAAGTAAGGTTTTGTTGAATCAATTGTGACTTGGCTAGCGGCTGGAAACGCCTTATTGCTGGTTGGGTCAAATTGCATGTTGAATGGCTCATGTAAGTTAAACTTTTGGCGTGGCAGTTGTAGGTGGAGTTATATGGGATTCAGATACCAAATCGAAAGTTGGATTTTGTAAAAGTTTTGGGAGGCATCTGATGGGGACGAGGTTGTGAACGCATACTTGATTAAGGCGAAAGCATCGAAGAAGGAGCAGAAGATCGCACGCGTAGGCTGGATATAAGCTACCATCCTTTATTTAAAAGCTGCCATTAAAGCTGTGTCATCCTTTATTTAAAAGTTGTCATCCTTTATTTGAAAGCTGCTATCTTTTATTTAAAAGATATCGGTTTATATTTTGCAAGTTTTATTGTTTTATTTGGTTTTTTTTTTAGACTATAAATGTTCTTTTAGGTCTTTTGTTATGGACAACTCTTATTCTATCAATTTAAACGCTAATTCTAGAGAACTTTTCTCTCTGAAAGACTTACTGTTCTTGCAATTCTTTGTTTGGATGCTTTACGCTACGTTAGGTGGTATTAGAGCGGGATGACTACTAACAGCGATAGCGGTGCTCTCCGTGATGGTACTCAGGGGAGTAGAGCCCCTCAAGGGGATGAGGCACTGCAACGATTGGAGCAACGTTTAGAGCAGTGGATGAATCACATGTTCCAGTGTTTCAAGAAACGTTTTGAGGAGATTGTGGATCGTTTGGATGCTTGCGAGATTGATGCAAATAGGAGAATGAATGACAATAGAAGGCTAAGGGACGACGTAGCTCGTGGTGAACCTATTGATAGACCGATTCCTACACGAAGACAACATGTCTATGAAGAGGATTCTAAAGAAAGTGAAGTAGGACTACCTCGATTCGCTTATAACCCACCCTATGGTAGGCGAAGAAGGAACGATTTTGACTATAGAGATGCTAGGAATTTTCACAATCAGCGATATGGTGGCTATAGGAGAGATGGGTATGATGACAAGGATGGTGGAGACTTTCGATTGAAGGTTGACATCCTGTACTTTAATGGGAACCTAGGAATTGAAGAGTTCTTGGATTGGATTGTTGACGTCGATAGATTCTTTGATTATGCTGAGACTCCTTTAGAAAGGTGAGTTTGGTTGGTTACATGTCGTTTAAAAGGAATGGCCCAAATGAAGTATCTGATGAAGATGAAATTTTTACCACCAGATTACGAATAGATTCTATTCCAACAATATCAAAGATGCCAGCAAGGAAGTAGATCTGTTCATGAATTTACTGCTGAGTTCATGAGATTAGCAGAACGCAACAATCTTTTAGAATCTAAAGGTCAATAGGTGGCTCGATATTTGGAAGGGTTGAAACTAGCTTTGCGAGACAAAATTGGGGTACAGGTTATTTGCACTTTGAGTGAGGCAAAAAATCTGGCATTGAAGGCATAATTGATGAAACAGGAACGTAGCAAAAGGAATTTTAGGGGATATAGGAACTCTGCTTGGTCAAAGGAGAAAAATGAAGATAGTGATGAACCACCTACCCATGGTTACAGTAACAGGTGAACTATAAAGGATAAATCCGCAGGGAAGTAACCTGTGAATGAAAGGCTAGATAAAGAGAGTAAGAAAGCGGATAATACTTATGCGAAGCTGATTGTTAGGAAGTGCTTCCGATGTGGTCAAATGGGGCATAGATCCAATGAATGTCCTAAGAGGAAGACCGTTAATATTGTGGAAAGAGAAGAGGATGATGATGGGATTTGTTGTGATGCCGATGGAGATGAAGAGGAGGACTATAAGGAAGAAGATGAAGGGGTGTATGTTGTTCAAAGGTTGATGTTGACTCCAAAGAGTGAAGATCATATCCAACGCCACTAGTTGTTCAAAACTAGATGCACTATTAATGGTAAGGTATTTGGAGTAATTGTTGATAGCAATAGTTGTGAAAACATAATAGGAAGAAGATAGTGCAAAAATTGTAATTGTCTATGGAGAAGCCTTCGAATCCCTATACATTGTGGTGGATTAAGTCAGTTGCTAGAAAAATTGAAGTGACAAAGCATTGTAAGGTTCCATTCTCCATAGTTAAGTGCCATGATGTTGTGTATTGTGATGTTGTTGATATGGATGTATGTCACCTCCTGTTTAATAGGCTTTGGCAATATGATGTAGATGCACAACATTCCAGTAAAAGTAATGTGTATAAGTTGGAAAGGGAAGAAGTGAAATATACTTTGCTACCACTGAAAGACAAGACTACTTTACCAAATAAGAGTTTGTTTGTGTCTATGGTGAAGGATTTTGGGGCTAAGATTAAAGAAACTAGGCAAGTGCATGCCTTGATTGTAAAGTAGGTCCTGGTGAATGATGTTGAGTTGCAAGTGGAGAAGCAACCAGAATTAGCTCGACCTTTGTTGCAGGAATTTAAGGAGTTGATGCTAGATGATATTCTTGCTGGGTTACCGCCATTGACGGACATCTAACACCAGATAGACCTTGTACCTAGGGCTAGTCTCCCTAATCTACCTCATTACAGGATGAACCCAAAGGAGAGCGAGATTCTCAAGGAGAAGGTTAAGGAGCTGTTGGGGAAGGGGTTTATTCAGGAGAGTTTGAGTCCCTATGTAGTTCTAGCCTTATTAACACCCAAGAAAGATGAGAGTTGGAGAATGTGCATTAACAGTAGGGCTATAAACCAGATCACTGTGGGATATAAATTTCCCATACCATGGCTGGATGACATGCTTGACAGGTTTTCTAAAATATCACATTTTATTCCTTGTAAGAAAACTACTGATACTATTAGTGTGGCTAGGTTGTTTTTCAAAGAAGTTGTTCGCTTGCATAGAGTTCCTAAGACCATCACTTCAGACCGTGATAGCAAGTTCTTGAGTTACTTCTAGAGAACATTGTGGAAGTTGTTTGATTCTTCTTTGCAGTTCAGCAATACAGCCCATCCACAACTTGATGGTCAGACGGAGGCGGTCAACTGAACTTTAGGAAATCTGATTCGAAGTCTTTGTAGTGATAGATCAAAGCAATGGGACAACATCCTTCCATAGGCTGAGTTTGCTTACAATAGTGTTGTTCACAGTGCCATTGGACGATCGCCTTTCTCAGTCGTCTATACTAAGGTACCACAACACACTCTTGATTTACTTAAGCTACCTAAGGGAGAAAGTGTTAATATTCTAGCCAAGCATATGGTGAAGCAAGTGGTAGATATGCAGAAAGAAGTGAAGCAAAGGTTAGAAGAAGCCAATCAATGCTACAAGAGATATGTTGATAAACATAGGAGGCGTGAGACGTTTCAGGTTGATGATCAAGTTATGGTTTTCTTGCGCAAGGAGAGATTCCCATTCGGTGCCTACAACAAGCTTCAACCAAAGAAATATGATCCTTATCAAGTGTTGCAGCATATCAACAACAATGCATACATAGTGGAATTGCTTGATAGCTTGGGTATTTCTAAAATATTTAATGTGGCGAATTTATCCTTGTTCCATGATTCTAAGTTCCACTCTATCCGAATCTTCAATCAAACTCGAGGACAAGGTTTTTCCTAAGTGGAGGAGACTGATGTGGACGAGGTCGTGGACACGATGGAAGCATCGAAGAAGGAGTAGAAGACAACACGGGTAGGCCTGACATAAGTTGCCATCCTTTATTCGAAAGCTGCTATCCTTTATTTAAAAGCTGCCATCCTTTATTTGAAAGCTACCATCTCATATTTTGCATGTTTTACTGTTTTATTTGGTTTTATTTTTTTTAGATTATAAATAGTCTTTTTAAGTCTTTTGTTATGGACAACTCTTATTCTATTAATTGAAACCCTAATTCTAGAGAACTTTTCTCTATAAAAGATTTGCTATTTTTGTAATTCTTTGTTTGAACGCATTGCACTGCGTCTGCGTCAGCCTTAGAGCTGGGCAAGTGCGTTAAATGGGCCAACCCAGTCCAGCCCACTTTGGCTCGCTGGTTAAACGGGCTAACAACTTTTAGCCCACTTGATAAACGGGCCAAAATTTATAACCCTAGCTTAGCCCATGCGAGCTAGTGGGTTAAACCGGTCAACCCACTAATTTGACTTGTTTAATAAATGTAATATTGTTTCTCCAACAACAACCAACGTAAATTCACAGCAAAGTATAAATTATAAGTCATCGTCCCACCTTTGCCATTTGAGAAAAATATTATGCAAAAATCTAAACAGGATAATTGTCATATTTTTCCCACATCACTCATGTCCTTATGTAGACAAAGAAACCACAAAAAAGGATGGTCATCACTCATGCTCTAGAAAGATAAACTTCATGTACAAATGTCCATTCCATAAGTTAAAGAACAAATATCAAAACCATTGAAAAATACATATAAGATAATAATAAAAAAATACTCCCAAAATAATATTTATCTGTAAAACATAAACCATAACTCAAACCCAAAAACCTTTAAACATCATTTAAATGCTACAATTTTCACACAATAGTGAGTCAAATCTCATATACATATATGATTTGATAATTCTATTTAATACTATAAAAGATACATGCATCAATTTATAAGTCTCTCGAGAAGAAATCAAATTAAATTAAACAAAAAAGATTTATAATTACTATATGTAGGATATGGAGAGATCTATGAATAAGTAATCAAAAAGATGAAGAAGAAGAAAATCATACCAGTGGACAGTGATGATTGCAGATTAGTGAAGCAGACAATGAATCAACAGTGAAAAAAAGTGGGACATGAGGAGAGGACTCAACTGTGTTGTGTCTATAGAAGAAGAAGAGGAGGTAGGGCAGGTGCTATCCGTATGTTATGTTGCTTTAGGATTTTGACTTAAAAGTTTTAACTTTTAAGTTTTAAGTAAAGCAAACCTATTTTATTTAAAAAAAAAAATGGGCCAATCCAGCCCGTAATGGGTTAACCCGCGAGTTAAATGGGCTGGGTTTATTTAGCTCGCTTTTAAACGGGTTGAAAAAATTCAATCCTAATCCGTTTAAAAAATGGATTCAACGGGTCAGCCCATGGGTTATGGCCCATTCGCCCAGCTCTAGTCAGCCCATTGTTTTTGAGTTATGAAGTATTTTATTTGGTCTGCGGACCGCTTAGCAGATGCATTGTGACAATGTTGAAAATGATTATGAAGAAGCTGTCAGCCTTATATCTTCTCCAGTTCAAAATACTAGGCAGAGCCAATTACTGTCTCCATACAATACTGGTTGATGAGAATCATCTGGATCGCAAGAACAGTTAATTGTGTTGCTAAGTATTTAGCTAACCTTAGTAATAAATTTTCTAAAGATCGGCATGTATTTCCTTTTCCTCCTTATTTTGTTTCTTTACTTGTTGATAGAGAAGAGTTAGCCTTTGTTTGCCAGGTGTAGCCTGTTTGTCTTTCGCCTACAAGCTTTATTATGAGAAAATAAAAGTAAAAAAAATGCCTAATCTTTTCTCAGAAGCTTATGTTGACAACATGCAATTTCCATAAAGTTAAAAAAAAATCATTTTCTTAAAAAAAGAAAGGATCTTGAGAGAGACTTCTAGAAAGGATCTCCTTACATACTCTACATTCTAAATTTCTACCATAAGATATCGACGAAAACCTCTTGGTCCAGATACTGAGACAATTTAATTCTCTCTTCTCCTTTACTAAATGGTTGGTGCTATGTTCCTTATTACGTGGAGCCTTCTATAGAGTTAGAGCGTCAAAGTTCTCACGTTGAGGTCACACCGTCACTATTTAGCCTACATTTGTTACATGTCTAGCTTGTCTCTACACCCACGAAGGAGGAGGACCTATTGAATCTAGCTCAAGATTTGTAGATGAGAATTGTACCCTAACACCTTCTATTTTTTTTTTTTAAATAAATTACACTAAAAAATATTATTATTAACGAGTAAGTTCGTTTGAGGAATCAATACTTCTAATAGCTAAAAAGAGGAACTAACATTCTATAAAGTGAGTTAAGAGAAGTATCAACATTTTATAAAATTTATTTAATTTTTCTCATAGGATACTTTGATAGACTCATTTTATAAAACATTGATCGCTATCTTTTTAAATAATTAAAGTGTTGATATCTTAAATAAATTTATATCAAACGTTAATATTTCCTAGCGAAATTTTAACATCCTTTTTTCTTCTTTTTATACTTTCTCCCAGTTTCCTTTTTCCCCGGTCCCTTCCCTATTACAGAATATAATGCTAATGTTTCATTCATTTCACTTTGGACGTAATAGGGTATCTTTGAAATTTAGGTTTCGTTTGTTTTATGGAAAATTATTTGTTGATGAAAAATGTTTCTTTCATGAAAATGTTTTCTTAAAAGGTAACATGTTTTTAAATAGTTGGCTAATTTTATGAAAATAGTTTTTCTTTGTTTGTTTAACTTCAAGGAAATCCATATATTTTAAATCTAAAAAGAATACATAAATTATAATGAGAAATAAATGTACTTAAAGGGAAAAGATTAAAAAAGTTAATAATTATTTTTTTTTATATTAAATGATTGGTTGATGAACTCATGAATCGATAGAATAATGACTTACTTTTTCATATCTCTTAAATTGTTTTCTAAAAATAAGTTACAAATGAGTTTATATTTTTCAAGACAAAGGAAAATATTTTTCATTAATTGTTTCATTTATTTCTTAAATAAATATAAAAAAGTAAAATTTCAATTTTCTGAAAAACATTTTCAATAAGAATATGGAGGGAAAAATTTTTAGATAAGAATGTGTACTACAATTATTTTTACTGACTTTAATTGAGATAAGCCATTAGTATCAGTTATCTATGACTATGAGCTGTTGATATCCTTAACGAGCAGTAAACTTTCTGCCACCAAATCAAACCGTAGCGGAGCAACCTGCTTCAATAGCTGTATCACCAAAAATAAAATTTAAAAATAAAGATTTGGTTGATGGTAAAAGGCCAAAACAGGTGGCGAACTAGAACAGATTGGGAGATGAGAGGACTCTTATAGTCGACACAAAATTAAGATGGCTTGTCTCTTAGTGATAGAAACAAATAATTAAATATTTCTTTTTGGAAATTTTTCATATTTGTTTCAGAAAATGGAAGTACTTTACAATATTGGTATTGGAATTAACTGATTATTGAATGATGACACTCCTCTAGCTCAAAGTAGCACCAGCAAAAAGATTCTAATGATTATTGCAATTTTCAGTTATCAGGTATTTTAAATAATTCAAAGTATTTAAGGTGTCAAATGTATCAACTTGTGGCCTTCAAAATTGTACTAGCGGGTGTAGCACCAGAGGCATGAATGGTGAAAAAATAAAAAGAATAAAAGAATTAAATAATATGGTAAATTAATTACAAATGGATAAATTACAAAAGAAGAATGGGTGCACATCAATTTATATTACCATCCCCCTCCGGAAGAGAAGAAATCTCCCCTATTTTCCGGAAAAGACAGATGTCAGGGCAATACCAGAAGGAGCTTTTGGTTTTGCGATATAGTGAAAAGGTTTTAGTGGAATCTCCGAACGAACATTACGGATTTGTATACTCTTGCTTTTCGGGAAGGCACGTTCGGTCAGTCTTTGCATCTTCTATTATTTTGTTATTTTTAATAATAGAAGAATGGGTGAGCACGACCATTTATATTACCATCTAAATAATTTCTCTCCTATTATTGTTTTATTATTATTTATTTTTTAAATAAGGGCAAAAATAATTGTTTTGTTCTAAAAAAATTATATTTAGAATTGTAGAATACCATGTTTCATCCAATTCACTAATAGATAAATAAATAAATATATATATGTTCAGAGAGAGAGAGAGATGTTTATATTTTTATGCACATTTTTCATCGGCCGACTAATGCTATTTTGTAATAATGTGCGTCTATTTTGTAATCAAATTCAACTACAGTACAACATGGATATTGAATTATTCAATGTTTTTCATTAATAAGTTCACTTCAAAAGTGATTTATAACATCTTTTGCATTTTCCAATATATTTGTCTACTTTTATAATATGTTATCTCTACTTAAAAACAAAAATCTTTGAGAATACCATCGATACATAAATAATTTCAAAACACAACTTGTCCAAAATTTATAAAAAATTACATCTTATTAGGTTAGCCTGTAGATAAATTATCATATTTATATTTTTTCTTCAATACATACTGATAAGTAATATGTTGATTATGCTTATCAACATTTTTCTTTTAGAAAATATCTAATAAGTAATACAAACTACGTATACGGTGAAGCGTTTGTCTTCATTATTTATTTATATTGGCTAGAGTAGTCGTGGGACTTATCCCAACTAAAGTTCACACTCGATTTTCTATAGCTAGGGAAGTAGAGATGGTAAGTGAACCAATCGGGGTTCCTAGTGATAATGACGGTGATGAAAGTCCAAGCCTGGCTTCTTTGATGCAGCGTAACATGGCTACGAAGCCAAAATTATTGAGCCCTTCAGCAGGAAGGAGCGAGTGCTGTAACTTCCGAGTTCCTCAAAACCTAGTAAAAATCAATGAAGATGCATTTTATCCTCATGTTGTCTCCATTGGTCCTTACCATTATGGAGAAAAACATCTTCAAATGCTTCAGGAACAAAAATGGAAGTTTCTTAGTTCTCTATTGGCTCGATGTGAACCCATGGCATACATCTGCAGGAATTAATCGACATCGTAACACCCGAAGAAGAGAGTATTAGGAAGAGCTATTCGGAGTGCTTAAACAATTTCGATTCAAAAGAGCTTGTGATGATGATGGTTCTGGATGGTTGTTTCATCATTGAGTTTCTGGCGATGTTCGGCGGTTTGGTGCATTATGAAGATGATGAACCCATCTTCAAAATAGCATGGATATTACCCGCTATCCTGCAAGATCTTTTCAAGCTCGAGAATCAGATTCCTTATTTTGTTCTTGAAAAACTGTTCGAAAAAACAAAGGCTTCACGTGCAGCTAAGACCAACACGGCAACCACCTTGGCTGGTTTAGCCTTGAATTTCTTCAATTGCAGTATGCAAAGAGCTCCCCACATAATAAATTATTATAGTAATCGCATTAGTAACCAAACAGCTGCTTTGAAACATCTTTTGGATTTGTATCGGAAAAGCTTTATATCGGATAGCAATGCAAATACTGGACATGATGATCGTACACCTCCACAATTGATTCAATCCACTCAAATGCTACGAAAAGCTGGAATCAAGTTCCGGAGGAAAAAATCGACAAAAAGCTTCCTAGAGATCAGTTTCAATAAGGGGATACTTGAAATACCATATTTTAGGATCGATGTCTATGGTCAGAATCTTCTCCTAAATTTCATCGCTTTTGAGCAATGTTACGGCCATTATCCTCAGCTGGTAACCTCCTATGCCACGTTTATGGGATGTCTCATCAACAGTAGCGAAGACTCCGAATATCTCCAGAGTAAACAAATCATCGACAAGTTCATCGGAACTCATGAGGAAGTTGTTCGCGTCTTTAATCATATCCGCAAGGACATTGACGTTTATTTGGAAGGTTTTTATTTAGTTACAGTTTTCGATGATATTAACAAGTATTGTAGTAATCGTTGGCATGTTGGCTGGGGTGGTATCAAGCATAAGTACTTTGGTGCACCATGGGCATGGATTGCAGCTCTTGGTGCTCTTCTTGGCCTTCTTCTTACTGCTGCCCAAGCGGTGTTTACTGTACTGGGCTATGTTCGTTCAAGTGGTGAGAAGCTGTAGGATACAGTCTGAAGCATTAGAGAGCAAGGGTCAGAAGGCGTTAGAGGGTGGATGCATAGGAAAGGCGCGCTGACTGGAAGGTTGTCCCGCTATTTAGCATCTAATTTATTTCGTATGTTGTTATTTGAGAAGTGTCCTTTTATGTTATGTCCCCAGTAGTTATGTCATTCGGGCTATAACTAGTCCAGCTATTGTGATAATGAGTCTTTTTGAGTATTTAGACAATTTTGTTTTCACTTTATTCTTTTATGCGTTCTTATAAATCTTGCTTATAGAATGTGGCAAATGTGTTAATTGAATTACCATATTCTTTTAACACCCATGGTAACTTTACAGCTTACAATATCTATCATATTAATATTTAGGGTATGTTTGGATTGTATGTTTTTCATCTGTATTTGTATCTTTTTTAAAATGATATGTGTAAATATATCCGATTTGCATCTAAATTTTATCTATATTTGTTTTATTTGATCTTTTGATGAAAACTGTCAACTTTTTTTTATCTATATCTATTTTTTGATAAATAATTTGTTAGAAAAAAAGTTTAAAAAAGTGTCTGTATCTGCCGGAAAAAAGCCAAAACAAATAGACACAGACTACAAACAAGTTTAATTTTGTTATAATCATGAGTAATATGATTTAACAATTTCGTCTATATCCCTAATTTTTCTTTTAAATCTTAAACACATAAAATCTCAAAAAAAAAAATCCTAAAAATTGAAAACCCTAAAAATTGAAAACCCTAAAATTACAAAACTCTAAATTTTCAATTGAATCGATTTCCTATCAAGCACGCTTTAGTTTTTTATCAGAGTGAAGGTTTCCACTTCTGGTAAGTTCTAAAATTTTCTTGTCATTTTAAACAAGCATTCTTGACCAATTCAAATAAAGGTTAGCATGTAATCCAAATTTTAATCTCCACTTCTCCTATATCCAGCCATTTTCAAATTCTTATCTACCCATTGTAGATATTATCTTTTTATCCATTACTCAATTTTCTCTACACGTTATTTATGTCGTTCTATTCATTATCTTACCTACTATTATTGAATATCCGTGGGGTCTTCTCTTTCTTTTCTTTATCTGTTGTTCCTGCTACCTAGTATCTTGGAGGATACACCCTTTTTCTTTCGTTGTTATTTTATATACTCGATGAATTATCCTTAAGGATAGTGCCTAGCATGCCTCAAGCAATTTAAATCTTTTCTTATTTTGAGCAACAATAGAAGAGAGGTTGGCACGATAGAGGTTCTACAAGAATCGATAGTTTAAATGAACCTTTCACTAGAAGCGGAGAGCACGAAGGATTTCTAGATTGGGTACATGGTAATAAATTGGACTAAATAGGCTAAATAATTCGCCTCAACAGGCCCAAATTTCACCTTAGGACTTCGACTATAAAAGTTGGCCAAGTTAGGAGAGGCAAATTTAGTCACTTAATAGAGCTAAGAGGCAAAATTTGCCTATGAGAAAATATGAGGCAAGTTTTGCCTCTATATCCTAATCAGAGGTGAAACTTGCCTCATCATTTGACGTAGCATGCCAAACAATTATATGAGGCGAAATTTCCTTTGATAAGGCTATAGAGGTGAAATTTTCCACATATTATTTTTTTTTCTATCAAATTATTTTTTATTTGAAACAAAAGAATTTTTTTCAAATTAAATTATTCGATTTTAAATAAAAAAAATTTAATACATTATTATTTATTATTTTAAGTTATTTTGAATAGAAATGTTATATTTGTAATTATAACTAGATATCTCTTCGGGTCAGGTTCAAACCGAGACCCAAACTGATCCAACCATGCCAAGTTTATATTATGACCTGCCCTAGCGAGCCTATTTAAGGACCCTGAAATATCCTAAGTTTCCATTAATCTAAATAATAGTTGATATAATTTAAATAGAATAATAGACGATCAATTTTGAACTTGAATTTAAACTTAATTTAGAATTTAACTTAGATAGT
>JAMXBD010003761.1:0-103748 GCA_024138025.1 Combretum micranthum | reverse complement strand
GACAATATTTGTCAATTTCAAGCAACAAGGAACCAAACAAGATCAAATCAAGCAAAATGACAAGGAAAAGAAGAATTATGCAAACTTCTACTCACCACGACCCGTGGTAAGGGTAGTATTGAAGTTGCATAGCATTGGAAGCCACCACGCCCCATGGTGATGGTCGTATGGATCAGATTTTGGAGCAAAAGCCACCACGGCTCCTACCACGCCCTATGGTAAAGGGCGTATCAGCCCAGTTTCAATGAAAGATGCTTTCCTACCACGGTCATTGCCACGGGGGTGTTAATAGTGTGGTGATGGCTATTTCCGGACCTGTATCTGCCACGCCCATTTCCATGGACATGGCCAAGGGCGTGGCCGATCATGTGCCTCCCTTTATTTCTTTTGCTTTGTGATTTTTTCTAGACCCGCATATAAATAGAGCGTCCAAATTCCAGAAGTTAGTGATTATTTTTCATATATCATTTTGAGAGGGCTTTTTAGAGACTTCCAAGATCAAATCACGAAGAACAACAAGTCAAGGCCGAATCTAGATTGTAGATCCAAATTAATCACCATTGAGCATCATTTCTAAGGGTTGTACTCATGAATTCAAATCTTTCTTTTGAATTTCAATTGTCATATTATATCACTAATCATAGATCTATATCTTGTTTGAATTCTAATTTCATCATGTGTTGAGAATCTACTCTTAATGCAATCCAATCGTGTTCTTATGTTCAAATTACATGCTCTTTCTAGTTTCTTAGATTTGTATATCCGGAATGCAAATTTATGTCTGATTTTCATTTTAAGTCAATTGAGAAATTGCTTTCATTAATAGATCTAATGCAATTTGATGAGATTCAATTGTAATTCTTGAGATAAAAGCAAGGATCTTCCGTAATTCTTTGTTTTTATTATTTCAAGTGCTTAATGAGATCTTAGGTTTTTATTAATTTAGGAGAGATCCTAATTAATTTATTTGAGATTAGATAAATTGATAGCTTCGAGAGGATTGTCAATTTGTATAAGGAATTCAATGCTGTAGGAGCTCATTTAGATAATCTTTAGTATTCTATGATTCACATAATGAGATTAGATGAAAAATAAGATCTAGGTCGTATATGTTCTTATTGTAATCCTTGCTTGCTATTCAAAGTGATATTGTTTGTTGATTTTAATTAGTTTAGTAGTTTCTTTGTTAATAGTGCTTAACAATAATCTCTTTTGGGCTGCTAGATAGTAGAAAAGAAGTAATTACTAATAGTTATTCTTTCCTCGTGGACAACCCCGATCTTAACTCTATACTATGATTCGATAAGTACTCTGCCTATTGCATCTTGTAGTCAATTTCATAAATTTAAACTACGATTAACAAAAGATCATCAAAAGTTTTGGCACCATTGCGGTGGGGAAAAGAATAATATTAGAAAATCTTTAGATATTACTAATCTAGCTATTTGTTTTCTTTTTCTATTGTGACTTAATTTGCTGCAAGTTAGACTTAAGAGTTGCTTAATTTTGTGTTGTGCAATGCATGACTCAGAGCCAAAACTAATATAAGTAAGTTTGTAAATGGTGGTCAAGCGTCAAGGATTTGTTTATAGTCATGTCTCAATTAAAGGCCCAATGGGTCCAGCACTAGCAAGAGGAGTCTTCCACAACCTTCCTAAAGCCTATTAGACCATCCAAGCTACCCCAACCCTAGAACCTAGAATGCCTACTGACCCAGAGAGTCCTTCGTGCACTCAGGGACTCTACTTGAGCTACCCCTCATGGGCTGCTCCTCTTTCGCCAAACTCCCCTTCTTATTGTATCCCTACATTCTTAAAACTACTTTGAGAGGAGTCACACACCTTAATTCTCTGTGTCTTTAGAAGGATAGCTTAAGCCTCCCTAAGGTTACCATACTAAGATCTGTCAGTACCCTTTTCCGACCACCCTCCATCAACATATTTGCTTGTGACCTCAGGTCTAGGTTAGCTACTAATTGAAGACCAAAATAGAAACAAAAATATCCTCTTGAGCCATTGTTGTAAACCCCAAGATTTTTCGTATAAATATAAATAAAAATAGATAGAAATATAAAATAGAAAATATATAACTGATTTTGAACCCAACCGAGACTCTAGATTTAAACTATAAGTAGTATTGGTCCGGTCTATGTTTTGAACCTTAAATTAAAACTTTTAAATAGATAAAATATAATTTACGATAATAAGTATAAAAGCTGTAAAGTAAAAGTCTTAAATTAAAGAATTCCATGTATATCATAGTATTCAGAATATTTAATATCGTTAATATGTAAATTTTTATCCAATAATATTATCAATCAGTATTTATCATAATGTCACTTGGACCACAAAATTGATTTTTTTCACAAGTTCATAGTTTTTCTCACTCCTTACACAGTAGTTGGTTATAAATTCATCATCTTCTCTTTACTTTTATATTTCTATATACCCCATCTTTTTTGCATTTTTCTTATTTTCATTTTTACGTTCTTTTCTCCTTCTCAAATTTCTGAGCTCTCCTATACGCAAACAACGACTCAACTCTCAAAATAAATGATATATTTGTACTCGATTAACTTGATAAACTATCTTAAAACTAAGATAATTACATAACTTAATATATATAATCTTTTCTCTAACTAATGAAGCAATTTTCGGTGCAAATAACACCTCTTTTACGGCTGAGATCTCCTAGAAAATGTCACAGCCGATTTCTTCTTACTCTTTTCTACAAATTATCCAACTAAGTCAACAACTCACAACAAACCACAACCTTAGCATCCATTAGAATCTGCTAGTGGTAACTCAAATTCATCCATAAAAGATCCACAAAACACACAACAAACACAACTCCATTAAAGCTCAAAACAAAGCTTAGAAAGGAACAAAGGTAAGTGAGTAAATTCATTTCTAAGTAGCTATGTGCTAAACAAAAGCTTAAACCATGTTATTATTAACCCTAGGTTCGGATCTATTTCTTGGGGAGATTTTAGCACCCTCAAATCAACTCAAACCAAGTAAAATCTAATCCTAAAGCTCTATTAATGTGTTTTATTATATGTTGAAGTTAGAAACTAGGTTGAATGATGATTTAAAGGAGTAATATATACTGATATATCGCCTATAATACATGTATAACATAGGGAAACACGTAAAAGAAGCTTTAATGCAAGTATAATACATATATGTTAAAGGAAAGTTACATTTCGAATGAAAGAAAATTGGAGAAGAAGATGAACAGTGTCAACACTACCCACACGCAGGCAGTGTACACACTCAACCCCGGCGGCATACGTGAGTTGGCCAGTGGTGTTGAGATGGCTTACACTGGAACCTAAGCTACGTAAAATTTATTTTTACGTAAAATGAATTAACGTCGGCTAACTAAAATTATACGCCGATAGCGTAAAAGCTGGCATACGAGGTAAAGCTAGTGGCCTACAAGCCAGCGTAATTGATACAAAATAAAATGTAAAACTTAAGTACACCGACATTTGGGTATAAACACCGACATCGTTGGAGCCGGTGTATACACTTAACTCCTTTACTTAGAAACAATTTTATACAAACAGAATATATATATAAACAAATAATAATAAATATATATACATATATATATACTATCAAAATAGAATTTAGTAAGAAAATAAATAAATGAAAATACTTAGAGTAATAATAAGTTTAATATTTGATAACTTCTAAAACCTTAAAAACTATAGGGAAATATTAAGTATTATAAGTAACTATAATTGTTAAATAATGGTTTTATATAGATAAATAGATAAGAATGGAAATTCAAACAAGCTAAATTTATGAATAATGTGGCTTCTAAAAATGACAAAATATTTATATAAAGTATATGAAAAGAAACCTGATGACACTAAACAATAGTAAACAAAAATGAGTTACTATAATGGATCAATTAAAGAATAACATCAAAATAGTAATAATGATTATGAAGATACAAGCTTATTAAATATCAATTTTTTTCAAATACCAGATCAATGTATATAAATATCCAACAAGATTAAGAAAGCAAAATGAAAATAAATATTAAATGATAATTGTTATCATAAACCATTAAAGGACCAAAATAAGTAATAGAAACAAAGCCAAATATCAAGATATGACACTTAGACACTTAATAGGAGTTTAGTTATATAATTTATTTTTTATTGATGAATACTTTATTCATCTCAATAGGTGACTTTGATACTATAGAGGACTTTCCAGCTGATTACTACAATTAGCGCTATGAGAGGTGAGTAACCCAGTCATATTATACCCTTTGTGCTTGTAAATAGTTGAATATGTAATGCAAAGATAATAATATGATTGTTTTGATTAAAATGTGTTGTGATCTGATTGTATGATTGTCAATATACCATTACAAAATGATAATATAATATACGATGATGTGAAATAGTATAATGATTATTGTGTGTAATGTATGACCGCCATGAAAATGAATAAGAAATATTGATTCATTAACTAACCTAGTCATCATTACAAGTACTGCATTATTATATCTATAAATGGGTGATAGCCTGCTACGTATTAATATCTCGGTTCTCTGTTAATATTTGGTTTTTCTAAAGTGTTAGTTCTTCCAAGGTTTTTTTTTATTCTGTTGATTCTACAGGAACTAAGTGGCAATGAAGAACGCCGCCCGTATCGCTTTGAAATGATTAATACTTAGGGAGTTTCTAAGGATGAATACAGGAAATGGTCAGTTAAAACAGTTATTAAGTTTAAAGTGATAACCCTAAGACGAGAAATCGTTAATTTTCTGTAAACTTAGTCTCTCTTGGGCAGGTGGGTCATTAAGTAATTATTCTTCAACCCTAAAAAGAGGGCGTAAATTTTTTTCTTGTTTGGATTCTAGATCATCCAAGCTTGTATCTTGAGCATATGTTTGAGTGATTACATTACATATGATTTATTAATAAACTTGTTTAGTATGTACTATGTCTGGTTATTCACTGAGCCATGGTATCGCTCATACTCCAACAGTCTTTTCAGGTTTACTTCGACCTTAGTTAGTTACTTCCAGAATATAGCTTCGATAAGGGTTTAAAAGCTAGAAGCCTATAGCTCTATTTAGGGATAAGGGTTAATATTTTCCTTAGGATAGATTAGTCAGTATTATCTTTTCAGTTATGCATGTAGAGAATTACAAAAAGACTACATGGTTTGTAATAATATATGATACTCTATGATTGAGATAATAGTTAATTACTAATTTATATCTTGCATGTATTTATCATTATTTATCCAAGCAACTAAAAAATCCTATTATTTGGAAAATACATCACTCTCCAAAGGCAATCTATTAATAGTATTCAAGTGTGACTTATCTACTACTACTAGGGTACCATCGGGGCATGACAATTGTGGTATGACCACCTTTTATAAATACTACCAAGGTTTCAAGGTTTGCCATCTAGATATAAAGACAAAAACAATCCTAACTGTTTAGGCTCTTTTGATTCTCTCATAATCCTATATTAACTTACGAATCAAAGTGGCCATATCAAACAGCCTTGCGCATCACTAATGATCATTTTTTGTTGTAGGCCCATCCATTCTCTACTAGCAAAATATCACTGCATTAAGATCAAATTAAGTCTGTGGAAAAATAATAATTTGAATCATATTTTTTTTTATTATAAAAGGCAAATTGATACAAGATCACATAATTAAATTCATAATAAGATACGTCAATCCATTAACTATCTAATCAATGGGAAAAAAAAACATGTATTTGTAATGAGATGTAAAAAAAAAAATTACTACTAGCTTGATAACTACTAGACAAAAAGTAAAAGGGATAATATCACAAATGATACCTGAATTTTGATAAAATATATAATTATGTACTTTAATTTTAAAATTGATCAATTTGATACCTGAAAAACTTTACAATTGATCAATTTAGTACCGATAGAGTTTGTCGGCATACACAAAAAGTTCTTTCATGTATTAAATTGATTGATTTCAAAATTCAGGTGCCAATTACATATTTTGTCAATGTTCAAGTACTATTTGTGACATTAACCCTATAATAAACATAGATTACTCTCCTCTATATTCTTTTTCAATTTAATATTTATTTGAAGTTACACATATATTATTGGGTGGTTAGACATTGATTAATTTATGAATTACAATATTTTATATTTTATAGATCATATATCATTGTTCTCTAATAGTTTGAAATTTGAGTAAGATCGATGGTTGAGGTCTAAATTGAGGGTTTCTTTTTCCATTGACAATGGAAAAAAAATCATCAAAAAGAAATTTAAACTAGTTGGGAAGTGGATGGATAATTCAACAGTAGATGTTTTGTAGAAATTGTTAGAAAAGTCTACAATTACGGCATTTGACTGGGATCTAAGGATGGTGTATTGTTAAATTTTTTTACGTCGTTTTCTTTTTATTACTCTTTTAATTTCTTATGTGCTAACAATCGTGTATGATGTAGTGGAGATTGGTTTGACATAGTTGTTATCTTCAAACGAACATACTTGATAGATTTCTTTTATTGCATTTTCCAATTGTTCATCCATCCATCTTTGCAATATTAGCGATTAAACTCAACTCTAGATATTAATTTTCAAATTACTAGCATGTTAATTATTACCATTAGACCTGGTTAGGTTTTGCTGGGTAGTATGTTTGGACCGCCGAAATTGTCTAAATGAAATCAAGTCAAGGTAAATTTGATTTTTTTCTTTTTTTTAAGTGTCATTGCATTGCCGTGGTCAATTTCGGTTCAACTATGCTTAACCAATCGGACTAATCTCGTTCTGACAACATTGTAATTTATACAATTTATTGCCTTCCATTTTAAATTAGCAACAACATAACATACTTATTGCCATATGGTTGTAAAGCTATGCAAATGAGTTGTGATGCACGGACTGACGCATTTACTCCCCAACCAAATTGGGCTAGGTTTTAAGTCATTTAAAAGTTGGCCGAATAATTGGATTAGATCAGCAGGCTAACTCATGACGTACCAGATTAACCCTTTAGTCCGTTTGAGTATATAGATTTCAGTGAACCTATATTTCTAAGTATTTAGATTATAATGAAACTTACAGTTATTGTGCTCGCAATCCTATCCAGATATCAAAGTTTATCAAAATAAAGAACAATAATTAAAAAAAAAAGAAATGGAAAAACAACACTAAGTTATCTTTTGAATAGTTGGAAAAAATCAATAGTAAACTATAACATAAATAGTTTACTAAAAATGGCTATTAAATTAATGCAATAGTCTTTTTCTTTTTTCTTCATGATATGTTTTGCTTTAATTTAAAAAAGAAGAAGAAGAAGAAGATATGATTTAATTCCCAACAAATGTATTATTTGTCTTCTTGATAAACTATAATCTTATTCTTGTAGTCTACTGGCATTATTTGTTCGATTCCCGATGTTGATAATATCTTTTAATATTTTCAAATTTGTTAAGAATATCTTAAAATATCTTAGTAGGAGTTTCCAATTTTTGCACTATTTGTGGTGTTTTTCTTTTCTTTTTATTTGTTTTATATCTATGATTTTTAGGGAGTTTTCTTTTTTAGAAAAGTTAGGTTTTCAATATAAATTATATACCACTAGGTGAATTAGTAGATTAGGTTTATCAATATTATTTTTCTAAGCGGCATATCACTTGTACCATTAAGGGACACTTAAATTTTACTATGTACATGAGGATAATAGAAAAAAGGGGCATGTCAATAGAAATAACAAAATTTACCTTACTAGACATGTGTTTAACCACGAGTCTTGTGAAAAACTTTTTGCTCAAGTATATATTCAACTGAAAAAGCAAGAGAAATTTTATGATTCATCATTAATATTTTAACTGATCCGGTTCTATTGACTATCTTATAACTCACATCATACCAAACCGTGATCGAACCACTAAAATAGTCAATGTGTTAATTACTATATGTACTTTAATTGTTAGATAGTTGACAGATGATCCATTGGCAAGACTATATAAGCTCCCAAAAACTATTTGAGCAGGGTTGATGGTTTTGAAAACTCATATCGAAACTAATAAGAGTTTCTTGCTTTGAGCTTTTCAATACAAACTATGAGTCGTTCAATGGTAAAGGCATCATGGAAAACAACCAAAGGCAATTAACAAAATTAAGAATCAAATAATACAGTATCAAATAGTGTGGCTCCACTTTCAATGTAATAGAAGGTTTTTTTATCATTAAATAAATACAAGTTTCTTATAAAAAAATTAAAAATAGTACCATAATATATATAATTTAAAAAAAGAACAGGTTGCATATATTAGCACAAATAAAATTTATATATAATTAGTTATTTATTAATGACTATGGTTGTTTTGTATATGCAAGCTAGACCAAACGTAATTTATTAGACTTTTATATTTTTGGAAATTTCAACTCTTTTAATATAATCCATGAATAATATGATGTTTCTTGTTCGGTGTTCATTTCCTTTTTTGGTTTATTTTTCTTAACCATCTTCTATCACAAGGATCACATCACTTCCCCATGTGCATAAGCAATATGGTCCCTACAATAGGGCAATTATTTATTAAAAAAAATAGAAAAATAACAACTTATTGTAGTATTTTAAAGAACTGGAAATTTATATTATAATATTATTGCAAAGGATCTTGTCCTTGCCATAAAAAATTAAAAAAGAATAAAAATAAGTAGATCTAAAGCTCGTCCTTGCTATAGTTGGACTGCAAAATTTTTTTTTAAAAATATATTTAAACCTTCCATACTTGCTATCTGAAAGTGGTGAAGTTGTCACATTCCGGAATGTGACACCAAGATAAGTGCTCTCCTATTCTGACTTTCCCGAAACCTCTAAATTGGCCTTTGCGATCTTTGAGTATGGTTGCACTGAGACCACAGAATGATTGTAAATAACATAAATAGCCGGTGTGGCTCTTGTGATTTGTAGACGAAATACTCCTCTAAAGCGTTTTATGGCAAGCCTTGATCGCTGAATCACCCCTGGGATCACTTGATCTGTCATCTGCGGACTGTGATCAACATTGTTTCACGTCCATTTTAACTTTTGTTCACTTGACATGAATAATTATTTATTTCTTTCTCGTAAAGCTGATATTTTAGGTTCACTTTAAAAGAATAACAATTCATAATAAAATGATATTATACAAAATAATAAATAGTAATTCATATCTCTAAAAAATAAATATTATAATAACCATTTAATCCTATTGCATTTTTTTGAATTAAAATTCAATGTCTCCCTTCTATTCATTGCTGAATGGGCAATTTTATATTATTTATCAGAAAATAGATATAAATAAAAAAATAAATAATTTTACTTATAAAAATTAAATAAATAAAATATAAATAAGATAAATTCAGTTCCATGTGCGGTTGGTTCCCTTAATTAAATAGCATGCAACAGTTCCCAATTTCGATAGACACGGGGTGCATACCTTAAGATTTGTTTGCACTGGCACCGCAACTGCAACTGCAACCGCATTCAACATATAAACGGTGAACTCAAACGATATTATACACTTGGAAGGTTGGAAATTGAAAGAAACAAGAAGACGTGCAAAAGAAGCGAAAGCAAATATCGTGTTTTGTAATTTAAGTTGGATGATAATATATTTAACAATTGTTAAAGGAACAATTTAGTATTTAAATTTTGTATAAAATTTAATTTAGTAGTTAAATTTTAAAATAAAGAATTTAATATTTATTTAAATTTTAATTCAAACGTATAAAAAAAACTATTTTCAATATGGTACATACGGATATGGACACTATTGCGCTTGTGCTAATTTATGTAAATAATTGAAATTTGAATGTGCTCTCTGAGTATCTATATAAGGTGCTAATGAACGGCAAATGTAGAATGATGAACAGCTAATAATGATAACTAGAACTACAAAGTCATGGAATACAATTACAATACCAGAGAATAACTATGAAATCAGGAAATCTTATACAAATTTTGAAGAGAAATAAGAACGAAATTAACAGATGAGAGGTGTGTCACGTATCCTCAAGAAGAGATTTACAAATAAATAAACAATTATAATAATGTCTAGAAGAATTACGAGTAGTAGGTAAAGGCAAAGTACAAGGTTTCAAGGTAATAACGAAAATAGTTGTGACAAACCTAAAAGCATGATTAACTGATATAGAAATCGGAGAACATTATGAATTATTTAAGTTACAATTTTTGAGTAAAAGGATAGAGTTGGCTATGGAGCTTGGATTTGTAATATTGATCAAAATTTGTTTCACTAAAACTTTTATTTGAGTTGTACTTTTATATTAACTATTAAGATGCCATGCCATTTGTAATGATAGAAGTTAAATTTATAGTTCTTCTTCTTCTTTTTGTAAGTAATTATAAATTTATTCATAATCTTTTATCAATAAAGGGGTCAAACCTAGATAAATGACACGTTTATGGAACATGTTGGTTACATATATATGTTTTATGCATGATTACTAGATAAGTAGGGAAGGGGAAAAAATAAAGTGTGCCTTCTTTTTCTTTCACCGGCACATCTTCTTTCTATAAGCAAGCTCCCTCCGTCGTCCATGAGTCAATCAATGAATTTATATTGGTTTGAAGAATAAATTGAACTAATATGAAAAATAGAACAATATTGTTTAAAAAATGATAATATTTACTTATAACTATAAATTTCTTATAATGATTGATTAAAGATCTATATTTTCTTATGATTTCCTTAAGATATTTATCATTTAATAAATATGGTTGATATTAACTTTTTCCTTTATATTGTTTCTCATATTCAAGATATCTATATATCAATATATAATATAAATATATTATTGTTGGTGATTTAATGTTGTTCTATTTAATATAATTCTTTTTAACTGTGCATTAGGAACTTTAAATTATTAATTATGATTTTATATTTATTGGTTGTTCAAGTATTTTGTTAGTGAATAATCTTTTTGGTGTTGATTAACTGGATGATTTTTTAAAGTATTATGAATTTATGATTTTGCTATATAATATTTAGTGAATGTATTTTATAGTTAAATGATTGACTATACTTGAATGACTTGATAGAGAAATATGGATTACAAGTGTGATGTTTTATAAAGTTTTTTTTTTCATGATATGCGATATGAATTCGAGAGTAATCTTCTTTTTCCCCTTTTTCTTTCAACAATAGTATTTTTTTTCCTCTTAAAAAGTGATGTCATTATCTTCATCACGATTGTCAAACTCAGTTCTACCTAGAATTGCTAAAGGGTCCGTAGAATTGGAATATAAAATCGAAACGTAAAATCGTAAGATTCTACAACTAATGTAAATTTACTTACAAAAACTATTGATGTACTTGCTAAACTAATAAAACTTTGAATAATTATGAAAATAAAGAATTTAGTATTAAATTAGTTATGTACAATCGAAATTTAAGTTTTACCAATCATAATTCCATACTGTCATTATATATTTAGTGCAATTTTATAATTAAAATAATTATTTTTTATTAATGATGATTCATAATCTATAATTATCAAGATGTGTTGCAAATCATTTAAATATCATGTGGTAGCTAGTTTTGTGCAGTAATGAATATTTCAAGTTCACTATATATTTGCACAAAAAATCATTACATAAAAATCATTATATTTATGGCAAATAAATTTATAAATAGAAATTATTAAAAAAGGAAAAAAATAGCACTATATATATTAGTTTAATTTTCATTCAAAATGTTCAAAATATATCATAGTATATAACCTAAAAGAGAATAACTCTCTGAAAAATACAAAAAAAAAAGGAAATAAAAGGAAAAAAAACTAAAATAAGTTAGATTAAGATAAATATCAAGAACCAACCCCCAAAACCCTAATATATATTAAATTGATTGCATTTTTAAAGTTCAAATAGAAAAAAATTATAAAAATACAACTTTACGATTCTATTTATGATTATACTACTGATTCTACTACCAAATTCTATCGATTCTACTCACGATTCTACGATTCTACTTACGAGTTTACTCAAAAAAACGATTTTGTATGCGAGTTGAATCGAATCATCATCAACTCGTAAACTCGTAAAACGTACGAGTAGACTCGCGAGTTTGACAACCATGATCTTCATAAAATCATTAGTGTTTTTCTTCCAGTTTTAAATTCGAATATACATATACATATACATATAAAATATTAGAACAAAGTTCTTTTTCTAATTAAAAAATTATTGAATTTGCAATTAAAATGAACAAAAACATTATTAATGATAAAAAAATTTTCTAATCTGAAACAAATCTATTATTTAATATCACAGGCTAAGATTTTTTAGACATAAACTTATTTAATTACATATACGAAATAAGACATGATAATATGAATTGTTATCCTAATTATAACCTTTTAGACCCGTGAGTTTGTAGCCTTGTAGGGTTTCACACAATGGAATATATATAAAATAAGTATTAAATGCCACAATAGAGACTTCGATTTTATATTTTGAAAATTAGTTCATCAACGATAAATTATAAGGTATATTATTCGCTAATCCTATAAAGATATTGGGGTCTGTTTTCTCTGATGCACGTTTCTAAGCATTCATGTTCGTATGACTAGAAGAGTTGTCAACATGTCTATACTTTGATAATCGTTGGATTTGTGATTAGTCATGAATGATTTTATACATTATTGCCTACTATATTTGAGAATCATCATACACGTGGAACAGTTATTTAATTAAAGAAAAACAAAACAAAAATTTACGAGCTGGATGGGTTGGAACATGCATATCCTACGACGAAGTGTAGATTTTAAGTCGGTTCAAACAGAGTGTGTTTCTCCAAATTTTAAGAAATTGGTCCTGTAAATAGGATTTTTTTTCGGCCCATACTATAAATAGGACGTCAAAGTTGGCGTCCTTCTCCACCTAACTTATATTGTTGTCGGCTTGATATCTGGTTGATGTCGACGAGCAATGCGTGGGATTTTTAACCTTGTTTTTTTCCGCCTCGTAATATCAATATATTTAATTAAATGAAACGAAACCAGCATTCTAATATTATTTTATAAAATATCTATTTATTTGTTTAATTTACAAAAGGTTTAATAAAATAATATCAATTTTATATGAAATGAAATAGATAAAAAAAATTTATATTTTTATTAAAAAAATGACTATTCCAGATAAAATATGTTTTGTTTTAAAAAACACCTCTAATTATAAAATAAAAAATTACTATTCTTTTTCAATCTTATTTCATCCCACTAAACCAAGCGTATACATATGAGTTTTAAGTTATTAAATTATACTTTTATTGAAAGTTTAGTTGCCATAGTTATTAGCATTAGTTCATCTTTCCTTCAAATCGTATTGGAAGTCACCAGAGAGTCTGTATCGCAATTGGACATCGACAATTCACGGAACGCAAAAATGGCATTATTGGTTTGTACCGGTTGCAATATTATTAGTTTTTATGATGATTGAGATAACACTTTACTATAGAGACAAGTTATTAATATGATGACTAAACCCCAAGAGTATTTTTAATGATGGTTTCTTTTAGGTACCTAGACTACAGTATCAATATCTCTCTCTTTTGCAAGGAATTTTCCACCTTATTCTAGGGAAGTTTCTTGATATTTTTCCTCTTGTAACTTTTATGGTTCCAAACCAAACATTTACAACCAGTTATAGTGGGTCCTTCATTGGACCTGCCCCGTAGTTCAGGGTCTTTGCTAGTCTTAGATCCGCTGGATTGACGGGTTTAGTTTGGATCAGCGTCGTGGATCTCCCAGAATCAATGGTCCCCACATTCCTTATTTAAAAAAAAAAAAAAAAAAACCTGCAATAGCTACTAAATCTTATCTTATAATAAGGGCTTCAAATAATTGTATAGACTTCACTAATGCTAAAGACAAATGGAAAACAGTAAAAGCAAAAATAATACTAACATACCTGCAAACCTAGAATGTTACATCATATAGAGTTTATGTTGGTTTGCAGTGGCATGTGAATGCCAGACTTTATATGAAAACTGAGGTGCAAAATGTGCGAAATGGACAAGACCAATGCAACGAGATTTGTGGATGCTGAAATTTCAAAATTTGAATTTATTTCTCCGCACGTTAACAAGTAAATGTAATCCCCAAGTTTTTCCATGAGTAGATTTAAATAATATATTTAAATTAATGAAATTTTAATATCATTTGAATGAATAGTATATTGAGCAAATTTAATTATAATACTTTTGTAAAATAGTTCAAGGAAGAATAGAAACTTTAATTTTAATTGAGTCATTTCAAGTTGTTTATCAATTAATTTTGCTTTCAAATTCTTTTAGAAATTTGAATTTCAAAAACTTAACTCCTAATTTATAAGAATATTAATATAAATTTATAAGAAAATTCTTATTTAAATTAAACTTAGAAACCAAATTTATCAAACTTTGTATTGACTTCAAGCAATTATTGATTTTAATGCATTAGATGTGTAGAAGCCAATTTGTGCATTAAAACAAGCCTTTTTACCCACCATATTACCATGCATATGCACACACACTATCACTCTAATATATGCTTAAAAGTAAAAATTTGCTTTATTTATATTAAGGATAATTATCACTCTTTTTGATAGAAAATTCTCCTCCTCCTCTAGCAAACTTAATTTCATACAAAAACACACCCCTTCCTTCCTCCCCCCCAACCATCTCTCTTTCAAATTCTCTTCTCGAATTATCAAGAAACTCAAGTTAAACTTCTATCATCAAGCCAAGATACAAATAGATAACTTAATTTAGCTATCACCTTGTTAATTTTTGTATATAAGTAAGAGTAAGTTAGAGTTCTTATTAGTTGTTGATTTATTTAAGGTTGTTATGAGTATTGTTGTTAGTTATGTGAAGCAGAGTTATGAAGTTGTGATTTAATGTCCTAAATCATAGATGCTATGGACTATGTTGGTATGTTGGGTGATGTTGAGAATGGTTTAGTGTTAGATCTTATGAAGGTGAAAGGAATGAATATGAGTATTGTATAGTGATGTTATAATGTTTTTTGTTGGGAACAATCTCTTTGAAGTTAGTTAAAATGTGCAAAATTGTGAAGTTTGAAAGTGTTGCTCGCTGGTAATTTCACACGAGGCATAACATATCCTGTTGCCACTCTATGTTGATACGTCCTTCCATACGGGGCATGGCAAGGGGCATAGTAGCCCCTATATCCACATCTGGTTGGATATGCCCCTCATAGGTGTGGCAAAGGGCATGGTAGCCCCTATATCCATGTCTGGTTGGATATGCCCCTCCATATAAACCTAATCGGATTTGCCCCTTGATACGAGGTGTGGTATGGAACATGGTGGCCTCTGTTCCTTGGTTTGTTTCATACACCCTTTCCATACGAGGCATGGTGAGGGGCGTATGGGCCTATGATCTTATTTCATCTTTCATATGCCCCCTATGGATCTTAAACCTAGTTTATGCTTTCTTTTTCATGAATAATCCTTAGTAATATGAGTCTCTTTATCTTAGGAATCTTAAATCAAGACCCAGATTTCTTAAGTGATTATTACAACGATTTAAGCAATATGTAAGAGTAAGCAACTTGAGTCTTCTCACATTGCTTGTGATTGTAAAGTAGTGGAACATATTATAAATATAATAGAAATGAATAAAATGCATGGGGTTGAAAAATCTTGTATGCTATGTGTTGTATGAATGAATTAAAAATTCTAATATTTAAAGTGACAATTACTTGCTTGGTAATGATTGTGTAGCTTTACCACTAAATAATATAGGATAAAGCTTATCAGATCTTAAAACTTAAAACCGATAGGGTTGATGGGTCTAATGAACTATGCAAGTAACGAAGGAGGTTGCTTGTGTTGGAGTTGGCGTTAGAGTATAGTACTTAGTGGGGATTTCCAAGTTCTAAATGAAGCGGAGAGTAATATGTTATATTTATTTACAAATAATAAATGAATTTGAAAAGAGTTCTCATTATTTAATTTTGGATTCTCTTGGGCATGAATTACTTAACTGATCTTTCAACCTCCAGGGAGGGCATAAATACTCATAAGTTTAGATTCTGGTCATCCAAACCATGTTTGTTACATATGTTTGATTAATACATTACATATGATTGTTAACTAGACTTGTTAAATGTTGATAATTGTCTTAAGATTCAATTATTCATTGAGCTTGTTATACTCATCTCCTTTAGACTTTGTTTATAGGAATTTAAGCAAGAACCCCGAGATCGAGACCAAGTATGGGAGTGGTATAGAAGTGAAGTTATGTATTCATGATTTTGAAGGAAGACTTTGTTTATGTAATAGAGACTTATAGTTTAATGTTTATAATAGTATAAGTTTTTGAGAGTGTCATCTTTTTGTTTTGTTTTTTTTTTTTTTTTTTGTTTATAAGCTCAAGGGAAGCCCATGAAGGCAAAGTGGTAAGCTTTCATGTTAAGTTTTCTTTAGACTTTGAAGTTATTTTTATATATGCTTATATATTTGCAATATCTTTCTTGTTCTAAATAACCTTCGATCTTATTATAACTATCCACGTCATGAGGTATGTTAACTGTACAGTACTCATGTAACTTTCTAGAGATCTCAGTTGGTTACATGTCATATCGTTACAATTAGGGTATCTTGTGGCGGGTGATAGTGAATGCAAGAAGCCTGTATAAATATAGATGTAACTTGATAAATCTTTTGCAAAAGTGCAAACGTGAAAAAAAATTTCATACTAAGATTCTGAAAATGAGCATAAATTGGTTACAGCCTATGTTTAATATTTTTAGATGTCTCTTCTTATTGTATTTCTTATGCCATTCATTTTCAAGTATTTGTGAAAAGTTCATTCTAGTTTGTGTTTCACTTTTTTTATTGCAAATCCATACTTTTTTTTTATCCTCGTTGACGATATTTAATCATTCTTCCAACATAACTTCTCAAGAAAAAGTAAAGACAAAGATAAGGCCAGCCTCAACATTAGATTTTGTATGGTGACACTGTGTCACAGATGAAGATCTCGACTTCTTCGCCTTCGTTGATAATCCTAGTACGAATGAAGTGCAGAAGAGGGATATCCTATTTTCCACTTGGCTTTGAGTAAAGAACTCGTATATCATCCCATTAGTGAGGAGACATAAGAACATATGATATGGAGAATTTAATGGGAGGGCAGTGGAGGACGACCCAGAGGTCGCGACGAGGAGCCAATGAACCAATCCCTCAACCAAATTTAGGTAAGCTACCTCATCCACTTAAATTATCTATATTTTGTGCATTTCAGAAAAGTTGAGTCCTGAAAGTAAAATATGAGGCTACTGCAACTATTGTATGGCAAGTTACATGTGGAAGATTGGTAAGGGATATGACAGCTTCACTAAACACCTATGAAACAAACATCCCAACAAATTTGACAGTGAATCGGGCCATCAACAATTGTCGGGACGTTGTAGTGGTTCAAAAAGGATGCATGATTATTTTAATTTAGTATAGAAAAGTACAAAGATGCTCTTGCAAAAAATGATTAGAGGCATACACCTCAATATAGGGTCTAGTGAACATCCAGACTTGAGACATTTAGTGGAGAACACACTTAATCCACAAGCACATCCATATGGTCGAATAGCGATGCATGGACACATCATACATTTATAGAGATGCTAAAATGGAATTGAAAGGTATTTTCAGCAATCTTGATATATGTGTTTCTATTTGTTCGAATATTTGGACTGACAGGTGGAGCGAAAAATTTACACTGGCTATCACCTGTCTCTAGATAGATGATAACTCGATACTTAATAAATGTCTCATTGCATTAAGAAAAATGGATAGCACATACAGAGTACAAAACATGTATTCTACAATAAACCAAGTTCTTTCAGACTATTTTATCGGAGAAAATATTTTCAATTAGCTTTGATAATGCATCTATAAATACTGCAAGTGTGCATGACCTTCAAAACCTTTGTTAGCCCACATTGGGTTGTACTTTTTTCCGTATCAGGTGTGGATGTAATGAAATACCCCGAATTTTACCAATCTAAATTAGAAATGTGATAATTAAATACTATAAAAATGCAAGTAATTTGAATCTTATTTTAAATTTAACTTAGCAATTGAATTTAGATATTTTAATTAATTGATTTTCATAAACTATAGAATGTAATTAGATGATCTAATAGTAAATAGATGTAATTGAAATTAGAAATCCCAATACCACAAATACCCATTTCAACTTATCAAATTACTTCACTTTCCTATCTCCAACATACCAAGCTATTCAATTCCTTTCAATTATCGACTTGAAACTTATTTCTCAAGTTGAATTACCTAAATTCCTAATTCACTAAAATTAAACCTTAATTCAAATTTAGATTAGACGAGTCGTCAATAACTTACGGACTATACACCTAAGATTATAAATATCAAGCGTAGTATAACCCGATTATTTTTTAGGGTATGTTAGATAGTAAACGATAGTTTAAAGATGAATCACTAGGTTGATAAATACACAATAGAAATAGAAACTGATTGATATCTACCAAACTAGAGCTCAAATAAAAATTCCAAATACGTAATCATGAAATTTATAATTTTCCAAGTCTTTTGAGTGCAATACCCTAATTTGACCTATCGGAACTAGAAACCTTAATCGCGTAAGTGAAAATTTTGATATTTAAAATAATTAGAAATTATAAAGGAATTTAATTGAATATAGAGATTTTAATGTCATAAATGTTCAATTAAACCTATTAAGCAACATCAATTGGCTATTTCAACAAATTCAAATTAATCAAAACTTTCCAATTATCAAGTGAACTTTATCCATCAAGTTTAATCACCTAAAACCCTAAATATCCAATTTACACATTTTAACCTAAGTTCCAACTTCTTAAGTCCTAGAAATTTAAATCTAAATCTAAATATTTGTTTTCAAATATCAATTTCTAAGCCCCTAAAACCCTAAATTCAAATAAGATATTAATTTTCCTTTTATTAGACTTCCTAAAATCAATTTCTAATGTGAATTAGCTAATTCTCTTTCTCATTTCTTAATTTCTAATTCTAAATGCCTAAAACCCATAACCTAAGAGCCTAATTCATCATCTAAAACCCTAAGCCCATTAACACAAGATCAAATCCAATTATTCAAATTCAAGCCCGTAAACCTAAGCCCAAAAGCCCATGCATCAAAGCCCAAGCCCATAAAGCCTATGAGACCATGCTCATTCCATACACCCTCACACACATTATAAAAACCTAAACTCTAGTGAATTCTAATACATGTGAAATGACCAAATTGCCTCTTAAATATCATAATGTGAAGATAAGAAAATATCAAGTGTGTGAAAAGACCAAATTGACCTTAACCAACTCTAGAAGATTTCTACACCTAGGAAAAGACTAAAATGCCCTTAATTAATCAAGCAAAATGACCAAAATGCCCCTAGACTAATGAAAATTACATAACATGAATTACTATAAATATGGAGTTTAGAAAACCTTATTCATCCCTCATTTTCATTAGCTCCATTCTCAAATTCTCTCTTAAAACACTCTCAAAGATCTCCCAAAAAATACACAAAAACTCTTCCATCAACCAAGCACACAAGCCGTAAAGTATAACCTAAGTCTATGCTTCTAAATTTCTCTTTTATTCTTATAAACTAACCTTTGTTTCAAATTAAATCCTAGGTGAAATTAAAGACTAAAAACAAGGTTAAGTTAGGAAAAATAAGCTTGAAGAGGCTTCATCAACTTTTGAGTGGTAGAAGTAGTAATAGAGGCAACTATTTGGTTGATTTTGCTAAAACAAGTAAGTAATTATAATTAATTTATTTTATTATGTTGATAGCATTTATATTCATGTAAATTAAATAAACTTAGATTAAGTGTTGATCAACAATATATGTATGAGCATAAAAACGATATATACATATATATATGTGAATAGACATGTATGTTAGAAATTTAAGTAATTGAAATCATTGCATGCTTATATGAGTGTATGTGTGATATATGTTGAATTGATATATTTTTTGAAATGAAATTATCAAATAAATATATGATATACTAAATATAATTTCTATTGAAATACGTAAGTATGTATGATTATGTTGGAATTTTGGAAAAATTTATATTATTGATGATGATTTGAGTCCTAATTTATGATTCAAGTTGCAAAATATAAATATAAGTATATATTAGATAATAAAACATAGAATAAACATGTTTTAGATGATTTAAATATACTGAAAAATTAATTTCTATGTATATATGTTAGTCTGGACAACTTAGATTATCAAATTTAAATAAAATATTAAATAATTTATTTTTGGATGAAATTTATAAAAGTCATATTTTAACGTGTCTATATACAAACTTTAAATTTTTGTGATTTTTAAAAATATATTTACTATTTTTAAAAAATTAAATTACAAAATAGCAAAACAGAACAAAATAGTATTCGACCAACAATGATGATGTGAATGTTCATGGCTGAACCGGTGACTTTTTCTTCTTCTTTTTGGATGAGACTATAACGGTTTGAAAGCTTAAGATGTCTACTTTAATTTTTTGTAAAGAACCGGAGAAGAACCGGTCGGATTAATGGTCAAATTCGATCAAACCGATCGGTCGTCGCTGCTAATGCTTTGTTCTGGACAGTTTTGAATCAATTAAAATTAAAACCATAATTGACTAATTAGTTTAGGCAAAATGACCTTATAAACATATAAATATGTGTTGGGAAGTTTATATAAAAATTTGAGTTTGAGAACCCGAGTTTAAGATAGTAAACCAATTTATTAAAGTTAGGGTGCACACTAGTTTTCTATAGGAAATAAAATATTGGAATTTAAGACAAATTGATTCTAATCAAATAATTATAAAATAAATGTAAATAATATATTTTCATATTAACATATGAATTTTAAGATAAATAATTTATTATTTTGATTTTAGGAATTTATTTAATAAAATAGGAATAAATATGTCATTTTAACATAATATAAACATAATAGGAAATTAGTTTAAATTCCATCACATATTTAGATGTAAAAAAAATATTATAAATGATGTAAATAAAATAATTATATTCTAAAGGAGTTATTTTACTTAATAAAAATTTATTAAATTTAACATAGGATATGTTATCTAAAATTACCATTTTAAGAACCTAATTACCACAAAAAGATTATAGTAGAATAAGTCGAATATAAAATGAACTTGATTGCTTAATTATATTCAACTTGGCTAAAATAAGTTAATATAGATTTATTAACTAATATTAGCTTAATAAATTCTTCACAAGCTAATAATTACACTTAACTATTAATCAACCAGTGAACTCATATAAGACCATAATAATTTGTAATTGGTTCAGGATAGCCTGTGAATAATAAGGTGAATATGTTATTTCAAATGAATATTCACTAGAAAAAGGAGTATTCCATATGAGTTTAATATAAACCAATAATTGATTTAAATGCTTATATGAAGTAATCTTTTGAGCAGATATTTGTTAGGAATCTACCACCTACTTTAACTCCTGGTCTATCTTCTGTTTGTTCAGAATACAAATTTTGTACCAGGTACACAGTGATTTGCGTGTTGTGTGCTAGGATAGGCATTCTAAATGAACTAATAATTAAATATAACTTTAATAATTGCTTGTTGCTTGTGCGTGGCCGTTTTTGAGACCCGACCCGAGGGGCGGCAACCTTGCTAGGCAGTGCCTGCATGGTAGTTAGGCGCTTAGGCCATCATGGGTGACTCGATGAGTAGTTGATGGGGGGAACGGTAGCAGGATAATGTCTACCTGGATTGAAGAGAAGTACTGTAGTGTGGTTCACGTTTATGGGATCGGTTGATGTACATTATATTATGGACTATGATGGGTAGAGATGCATAACGACTGTGACCCTAAAACGAGGCTATTACTTGTAGAGGTAGGAGATATAGGTATTCGAGCTGTCTATATTAACTCTCTAAGTAGTTGCTGCTACTTAGGACCCCTAAGTTCCCAGCGTGTTGCTGGAGTATGAGTGCTCCACAGTTGTCTTGCTACATGTTAATTTAAAGATATAAACTATTGGTAGTTGCATTGCATATGGAACAGGCATGTGTGCCCATCTCGTGTGTGTTTGTGTTGCTGTCATACTGGGCTTCAGCTCATTCCTTTCTTTTTCAAGTGATGATCTGGATGCTTGTGATTATCGAGTATGGGACGACTCTAAAGGAGCTTATTAACGAGTTGAGTGCCTAGGAATGTTAAACTATTTATGCCATTGGTAAAAGTTATTGACTAACTTTTTGAACTTATATTTGATGTGGATATATCTATGAGCCCATAGTTCTATTTTTGAAATACTGGACACTGTGTATTTTGTGATACATGATGGTATGATAATTATTTATAAATGTTGATCTACTCATGAAAGTAGACTATTTGAAAGTCTTTTCCAAAAGTTTATATTTTTCACTACAAATTTCACTTGTTTCTACAAATTACTCATCAATTTCATAATATAAACTTTATTTAGTAAGGATCACGATAAACAGTATACTAGATTAGCCTTAACGTATAATGCGTAAGTATTATACGTGGTGGCTGACACTCCTTGAATCCAGTTCGGGGCGTGACATGTAACATTCTTAACTTGTGTATGAAAAGTGCTGATTATATAACTGATCATCCATCAATAAATAGAACATAGAGAAATTTCTATCTCCAACAAGGAGTAAGGCCAAGGAAATTTCGAAAAGATGTGGTGCACAAATGGAACTCAACTTACCAACTTCTTATGAGTACGATAGACTATAAAGAGTTATTATGCCAATTTGCTCTTGCACACATGCTAAACATGCCCTTGCATCCTAACGACTGGGTTGCATATTCTAATTTGCTTTCTGTGTTGAAAGTTTTTATGATTGTACAAAGACAATTTCTTAGGTGTATTCCTTGATTGTTCATCTATTTTTGCTAGAAGCACTTAATATTGTAGGTACTTTACCCAGGTTCTAATACATGGACTATTGCAGTTAAGTGTGCACGACATGACACACAAATGGCTTTTATACTATTATCATCACATCCTAATGATATATAATATTGCATGGGTATTAGACCCACATCACAAGTTTGAAGGGCTTGGTGGACTCCTTGAGGAGTATTACAAGTATATTGATACTTTGTCAGACGATGAGGATATGTACTCTATCAATTATACATCTATTGCATGCAAGACAAAATCTGTTTTAATTAAATTGTAGAAATAGTTTTGTAATACATATGGAAGACAAGGATCAGTTAGTGAATCAACACCTTCATTGGAACCACCGATCCTGGATGACATTGCATAGGGAGATTTGTTCATACTCACATAGTCACATGTAATGGAAAAAGGTATAAAGGTGGAAGCAGCAATACAAAATGTACGAAGTTTATAAATACCTTAACACATAATTTGAGTTTGATGATAACACCAATTTAAAGACTTTGACATTTTGAATGGTGGAAACATCACAAAAAAAACATTCAAAATTCTATCATGTATGGTAAAACAGGTACTTATGGCTCTAGCCTTTATGGTTGCGATGGAGTAGGTATTTAGTTGTGCAGGTAATATATTAGACGACCATAAGGTACGTATGACTCTAGTAATGGTTGAGGCGGTAGCTTGCATTGACAACTGGTATAAGGCAGAAAGACTACTGTAGGACATTGCCGGGATGACCAGTGAGGAAGATGAGTACTTCAGTGACTACAACTCATCCGGAGGAGGCGTAGCGGTAGGGACTCCCAACAAAATCCAAGGTGAGTAGTTCTTACAATTTTGTTTAAATGCAAATATAGTATGTATACTAGAACAAACTATTTTCAAAAATTAGAAAATAAAAAATGGTGTTTTTCGAAATACATTGGTAAATATAGAATTTTTCAAAATTATGTGGACCGAAAACATTTTTCTAAAATTGATATGAAATTACTAATCACTTAGAGTCAACATCGCATTTTAACAATTAAAATCAATGAACACACTAAATATTTTATAAAATTAAAAAAAATGAACTATGCAGGTCTGATTTCAAAATTCGGATACGTAGGTACCTTCAGGGCAAGTAAAAAAATCAAATAAACTATATTTTGCAATATTTTTTTTCTTTGTTTACATGTATGTAAGTGAGGTAAGGTATAATGTCCCCCTCACATCTACAAGATGCTAACCAAATTATTATGCAATGAATGGGGTATTTGATTTTTTCAAAAGTTTTTGTTATCGTAAATATATATTATAGTATTTTCTATATTTATTTGTATGCTGGCATATTTTGATTAGTCCAAATGTATTTTAGTTAGCTGTTTATTCTCTTGATATAAATAGTCTTCCTTTGTATTACAAATAGTTAGTTACGGAATAAAATAACTTTCTCTCTCTCTCTCTATTTGTTCTTCTTGTTTTGTTTCTTGATTTCTTGCTACGATTTGGAGATTATTCATCGACAATCAAGCTGTTCACATGGTATCAGAGCGGTAAGATCTAATCATCTTGATCTGTAGTCACAATTGCTTGATTGCTTGGTTTTGATCATGAATAATCCGATTGAACAAAATAGTGTATTGATGAATGATTCAAGCTTTAATGATCCATATTTTTTGTCGAGATCAGATAATCCGAATATGGGAATTGGAAATATCATGTCCAATGGTTGAATTATTTGTCTTGGGCAAGATCTGTTAAAAAAGATTAGGTTCGAAGATGAAATTAAGGTTTGTAGATGGTAGTTTACTATAACCTGATTTGAATTCTCCTGACTTAATTCGTTGAAAAGGGCAATATATGGTTTGCATGTGGATATTAAATTCGATTGTGAAAGAAATTTCTCAGAATTATGTGTTTTCTGCATCCGCTTGTGATTTGTGGAATGAGATCATGGAGCAATATGGGCAGTATAATGGGCCTTTAATATTTCAATTGCAACATGAAATAAGCACTCTAAAGCAGTTGAATCAACCAGTTATTGTGTATTACAATAAAATGAAAAAGTGTTGGGATGAATTGCAAGTCCTAAATTCATATCCAACTTGTTCTTGTGGAGGGAATTGCGCTTGTCGTCTTAAGGATAGAATTCAGGATTTGAGTCAAGAGCTAGACTTATTCAATTTTTGATGGGTCTAAATGAGAATTATGAGACTGTTGGGAATCAAATTCTTGCTATGGACCCTTTACCAATGGTTAATAGAGCATATTATCTAGTTCAGCAAGTGGAGAGGCAATGCCAAATTGCCTCGAATATGACTTCTGATTTGGAAGTATCTGCTTACCAAATTAATCGGAATAACAGTACATTTGGGACCAAAGGTACTATTGATAAAAGAAAGGGACAGAGGTTTTACAAGCATTGCAAAACAGAAGGTCATAGCATTGAAAATTGTTTTCAAATAGTTGGGTATCCGGAATGGTTTAAAGGCAAAAGATTTGGAACTGGGCAAAAGGTTAATCAATCTGCTTTGAATCATGTTGATACTACATCAGATGTGAAAGGTTTTTTAGGATACATGTCCACACCTCTAGATACGCCTCTTGCTATGAATGTGGGAAACAATTCGGGTTTTGATCCAAAAATAATGCAAAGTTTCTGCAATGAATTTATGAAGTTTATGCAGGAAAAACAGAGTTATGATGCTGCTGCTATGAGCTCTATTAGTTTCACAGGTAACACTCATCATACTTCTTGTTATAGTTCTATGAGTTGTGTATTTGGATCATGGATAATTGATTCAGGAGCCACATATCACATTACTCCTTTCCACTCCTTACTTTTTGATGTTCATACTCTACCCTATCCTTTAAATGTTCATCTTCCTGATGGATCTACAAAAAGTGTACAACTTTGTGGATCAATTCATGTTAACGCATCATTTATTTTGAAAAATGTTCTATTTGTACCAGAATTTTCTCATAACCTGTTATCAGTCCATCGACTTCTCAAAGACAACAAGTTAGTAGCTCAAATTGATCATTATTCGTTTATTTTTCAGGACCCAGTGAGTAAACATGTTGTTACTCGGGGCATTGAATCAAATGGATTGTACTTGCTTCAGGCTGATGCAAACCTTCGTGTATTTCTGTTTCCACTTCTGTTGTCAATAATTCTGATGTAAACATTAGGAAAGATACTGATGTTCTTTTGCTTCATAAACGTCTTGGTCATGCATCTATTTCTGAGATGCAACATTTGTTTGATTGTTCATGTTCTGGTGTACGTGAGTTGGCTTGTGATGTATGTTTGCAAGCAAAAATACATAGACTTCCTTTTCCTAAATCTGTGTCATCTTCAACAACAGCTTTTAAGCTCATACATGTTAATATTTGAGGGCCTTTTTCTACTGTTTCTATAACAGGGGCAAGGTATTTTCTTACGATACTTGATGATTACAGCTCTTGTACTTGGGTTTATCTCATGAATTTCAAGTCTCAAGCAGTTAGTTTGGTTGATAAGTTCTTCAAACTCATCAAAAATCAATTTGGAGTCATACCCAAAGGCTGCGTTCTGGCAATTGGGCCGAGTTCTTATCTTTATCTTGTCAATTATTGTTGAGTGAACTGGGGATTATACACCAAAAATCTTGTCCTTATACACCCCAACAAAATGGGCGTGTTGAAAGAAAACATAGACATATTATTGAAACTGCACGAGCCCTATGACTTCAAGCTAGTTTACCTAAATTCTTTTGGGGAGAATGTGTTTTAACTGCGACCTATCTTATCAATCTTATGCCTGTAGCGAAATTACATTGGAAATCTCCTCATGAAATCCTTTTTGGTAAACCTCATTCTTATCAACATTTGCGAGTGATGGGTATTCTATGTTTTGCTATTGATTTTTCCCCATAACTTGATAAATTTGACTCCAAAGGTCTTCGTTGTATCTTTCTTGGTTATCTTTTTGGTCAAAAGGCTTACAAATTCTATGATTTGACAAGAAAGAAGAATTATAGTTAGTCGTGATGTGATTTTCCAAGAAGAAGTTTTCCTTTTGAGTATTTTTCTTCTGATATGTCTCTACATGTCGATTCTTCTGTTGATTCTTTTCCTCATCCTTCTCTTTCTAGTGATGAATTAACTCATGTTGCTTCTTCTCATACCTTCTGGTCAGTCATTGCTGGTCCTCTTTCACAACAGGAATGTTCTTCTCCCATAAATTTTCTTCAGCCTGCCTTGCATCGATCCACTAGTCTTCGACATTCACCACAATGGTTACAATCATATGTTCATCATTTGCATAGTTCTGATTTTTCATTTGCTCTTTACTTCAGATGCTTGTTCTTACCCTCTTTTCACACTAAGACCTTTTCTACTTACCCTTCTGACTTTGTTGAATCCATGGCTTCCGTACTAATTCCCATGAACCAGTTTCATATACACAAGCTACTAAACATGAGGAGTGGGTTTAGCCATGGACAAAGAGCTTGGCCCTTGAACTTAATGATACTTGGGAAGTTTTTGATTTACCCAAAGGAAAACGTCCCATTGGATGTAAATGGGCTTATAAAATTAAGTATCGACCAGATGGCTCTATAGAGCGGTATAAAGCTCGACTAGTTGCGAAGGGTTATACACAAGTAGAAGGAGTTGACTATTATGATACTTTTTCCCTAGTTGTTAAGCTTAGCACGGTTCGCATTTTGTTAGCTGTGGCTGCTGCATATAATTGGCCTTTACATCAACTTGACATCAATAATGCTTTTCTCCATGGTTTTTTAGATGAGGAAATTTACATATTACCTCCACCTGGTTATTCTAAGGCTAATTCAGTCAAGTTTGCAGATTAAAACAATCTCTTTATGAGCTTAAGCAAGCTTCCCGCCAATGGAGTAAAGATATTTCTACTTTTCTGGTTGCACAGGATTTTGGTCAATCGTCTAGTGATCATTCCTTGTTTATACGGTCTCGATCAGATGGTTTTATTATTGTTTTGCTTTATGTGGATGATATGGTTGTCACTGGTACAAATGAATCTGTTATTATCTCTCTCAAATCTGATATAGATCATGCTTTTACGATTAAAGATCTTGGTCATGCCAGATTTTTTCTTGGTTTGGAGATATGTCAGGTTTCTTCTAGTTTGTTGATTCATCAAAGAAATTTTATTGTTGATTTGTTAGCTGAAGCGGCTTAACTGGCTGTAAGCCAACCTCTTTGCCTTTGCCATCTGGTTCTTCACTTAAAGATGAAGTTCAACCTCTTGACGATCCTTCTTGTTTTAGACATATTATTGGTAGATTGCTATACTCAACACTCACGCGTCCAGATATTGCTTTTGCTGTCAACAAACTTAGTCAGTTTCTTTCTCTTCCTCGGCTTCCACATTATCATGCCGCTTTACATCTATTGAAATATCTGAAATGTTCTGTGGATCTTGGTTTATTCTATCCATCCGCTAATACTCTCACAGTTCGAGCTTATTCGGATGTGGACTGGGGTTCTTCTACTTTTGATTGCAAATTTCTCTTTGGTTTTTGCATCTTTCTCGGTGATGCTCTTGTTGCTTGGAAGTCCAAAAAGTAAGCTACAGTAAGTACTTCGACCACTGAAGCTGAATATCAAAGTTTAGCAGCCGTGTCCAAGGAATTACTTTGGACTTATTACATTCTTCGTTACTTGCGAGTTCCTTGTTCCTTACCAATTACTCTTTCATGTGATAATAGATCAGCTATTTTAATTGCTCGCAATCCTTGTCTTCATGGGAGGACTAAACATATAGATATTGACATTCATTTCATTCGAGACCTCATTTATCGTGGCTTTGTTTCTTTGCAACATGTGCCTTCTGCTGATCAGTTAGCGAATTTATTCATGAAGCTTCCTCCTGTTGCATCTTTGCCTCATCTTATCATCAAGTTAGGCCTTTGTACAGCACCAACTTGAGGGGGGATGTAAATATATATATTATAGTCTTTACTATATTTATTTGTACAGTTGGCATATTTTGATTAGTCCAAATGTATTTTAGTTAGCTGTTGTATTCTCTTGATATAAATAGTCTTCCTCTGTATTACAAACAGTTAGTTACGGAAATAAAAATAACTTTCTTCTCTCTCTCTCTCTCTGTGTTCTTCTTGTTTTGTTTCTTGATTTCTTACTATGATTTGGAGATTATTCATCGACAATCAAGTTGTCCACAGTTATTTTTTGTATTTTAAACGTTGAAATATATTTTTCTCGAAAATATGTATTACAATTAATGCAATATGTGGAAAATGTAGTTTTTTTTAATTTTAATTTATTTTTAGAGAAGGGTCTAACCCCGCCCCGTGACCCAATGGGTCCCCAAGTCCTACTTGCCCTGCTATTATTTGAGGACTCGAACCTGGCAAATCGGGTCTTCGGTCGGACCCGAGTCGCCTCGAAGGCATATCTACACACACACACGTATATATATATATATATATATATATTCTTAGGTTATTTTTATTATTGAGTTACTTACCTAGTTCTTTAGGGTATATTATTAGCATTTTAATTCTTTTTTTTTTAGTAACTCTCTACTTTATCTATTAGTTCCTATAAAAGAGTTCTTTATATATATATATATATATATATATAATCTTTAAGCTATGTGCCATGTTCTATCAATTAAAATAAAAGAGAGAACAAACAGCTTTTTTTGAATTGCTTACTCAAGTAACTCTAAGTAGCCTATAACCTAGGTTTGGAGTAGAGTAATCCCAATAAAGATATACTAAGGAACTCATTTTATTAATTGAGGTTTCTTCACTCGAGTTTAATAACTTAGAATATTGTAATAAGGAATTCCAATAAAGATGTTCAAATTGAGTGTATAACTTGACAATTTAAAATTTAAGGTATAAAATGAAGCAAACCTCTTGAAGTGGTGACCATGACATCGTTTTTTCTTTTTTTCTTTCTTTTTTCCTTTCAAATGTTGAGCTGAATTCTTAAGCTTTTTATATTATAGAATATTAGTGGTTTTGTCAACATGACGTTTTCTCGTATCATTAAAAGATATTACAAGAAAGTACATTACGATTTAATTGAAAATTTAAATGTTTTACAAAATTATGTCTGAGGTTTATGACTTTCATTTATTTTCAGTAAAGATTCTTTTTCCCTATATGTCCCTCCTCGTCGTGTCTCGAAGATGTTTAACTTCTATAATTTGATACATTAAAAGATATTTATCTTTTATTTAAAGAAAAACACTAGAACCAAAGTTTAGTAAGTATTGAAATATACTTTAATAAGTTCTAGAGGATATTTATTAAAATAGTATTAAAATTTAAAGAGTTACTTGTAATAAGATTATTTATTAATTATTATTACTATTTATGGGACATTAATACACTTATAAATGTGGAAAAGCGATCACAGTTTAGGGTTTTTTTTTTTTTCTTTTTTAAATTCTTCTTACTTCTTATCCCAATATGCAATTGACATTTAAAATGGTATATTGTTAATAATTGTTGCAGAATAACTCTAAAAAGGTATCGGATGAGACTGCAAGGTTTCTCGTGCGGCGGCGGGCGTACTAAAACAGGCAGCACAGATTGTGTCACTGACTTCCTCAGCCAGGCACGGGGTTCCTTTCATTTTAAGTGAAACACATCATGCAGCCAAAAAAAAAAAAAACACATCATGTAATATCACTTTATCTTTCTAAGACCAGCTTTATTTAAGGTGGTTAACTTCGATACCAATTCGAGGAATCGTTATCCGATGTTACTAACCGAAAAATTGACGTGCTTTAAGAAGCATCATTATTTTACAAGACAATCCATTTCTACTTAACTTAATTCTAACTTTTGTCAGGTTATAGAGCCCCCAAAATGCATTTTAATAAAAAATGATCGCTCTTGCCAAAATAAAAAATTTAGATGTTTGCTTAAAATAATATATAACCGTTCTGGGTGAAATGAAATTTGATTGTTCTAGCCATTGCAAAAGCAATTCTTTTTTTTTAATTTCTTCATCTGTAAATACAAAAAAATTTATAAGTTTTTTTGGTTAAAATTCACTATAATTTCTTACCATTCAAAAAATCTCTGTATTCACCAATTGTACCATACATAGACCTAAATAATTCTTAAAAATTACCACATATTGATGAGAACAAATTATGCACCTATTTTCAAATGCCACCTCTTTCGCGAGCTAGATCACACCTTCCAAGATAAATAGCTCTAGAAATCTGAATAAATTAGGCAAAAATAAGAATAAATTATCCACTATTTAGTATTGTTGGGTTATATTGCATAATGAACCCAAATAAGAAAAAAAAAATCAAAAGCAAATCGAATGGGAAAAATCAATAATGATGGCCAATACATCATCTATAGATAAAAGAGATGTGTAAAGAGTTCATTAAAACAAAAAGAAATTATTAATTTCAACAACTGTAGACCAAAAACCATGGTCACAGATGAAACTGTGGCCACAACCGCGACCACGTCCATAACCGCGGTTTTGGGTCCGTAGTTGTGGCTGTGGTTGGTTTGTTTCTTTTGTTTTTGTTTTGATTCAATAAGAAGGAAGCGCACAAACTACCTTCAATAAGTCATAACTTTTAGCACATGATTCATAATCCTAATTATTATATGTCTAGACGAAGCTCGCTTAGAGAGTTACATTAGTTACTAAGGTTTACTTTGTAATCACCAATTTAAGGCCCAAAAAAAATCATTTAAGGCCTCAAATTGGCATTCTAATTATTTTCCCTTTTTTACAGAATTTTTTCATGGTAAACATCGTATAGGATTCATTAGCCATCAAATTATTCTAATGTATATAATAAATAAATTATTACTATATACAAATAAAAAATTGTTATTATTAATTTTAATGTTCCTTTCAATTCGTTTACCATGGTGAGAAAAAATTAAAAGTATTATCTAAATTAACATAAGACCCACAAAAAAAAGTATTAAAAATTATAAAGAAACTTTATTTAAGTAACTTACGGTTGAGAGAGTTGCTTGAGAAACTGATATAAAATGTTAAATAACTCTTTAAGCAACTTACAAATAAATGTGTTCTAATAAATGCAAGTTCTACTTTTGCGGTCCAAAGCATAATATTGAAGTTCCTAAAGGGGCAAGCATGGACAAACAAGAAGGGTTAGGCTAAGGAAAATATTGTAATTTTTAAAAGTATTTTTGGAAAAAGAAAAAAAGTTTTAAAAAGCAAAATATAATGTGATATTATAGATAATAGGTTCAACGTAGTGTCAATGTTTTGAGTTCGAATCTTATAAGTATCATCATTCTAAAAAAAAAAAAAAAATGGATGGCACTTTTTTTTCCCTTTTACACTTTTTTTTTTTTTTTTTTTTCACTTGCTATCATAATAACTAATAACGGTGTATTTAACTAAGTCAAATTCTTATGAATACTATTTTTTTTATGTTAAACATTTTATAAATAATAAGTATGTTGTCCATATTACAATTGGTTAGATCTTACGAAATGAACTATTAGTAAATAATATTGGTTATATGAATTGATTTTATAACCTTATTTATATTGTGTCCTGATTTATGGGTTTTTAGGACATAAAAGCTATTGGGACAAAAAACACTTGTGTCCTATAGGTAGCCGTAATAATAAACTATTGAGACACAATATGTGTTCCATTAGACCAATATCTGTAGTGATGGATTAAAGCGTCTCAATATGTTTTGTAATATAGAAACATATCGTGTCCCGAATCTCATTTAGTTGCTTTTATTTATAATTAAATGCCATAATTTTGACACCATATTGTATCCCAAAAGATTATCATAACAAAATATTACATCTTTGTATATTTCGTAAGAACACATATATGAGTCACGAAATATTCTAATACGCTTTTATTTAACATATAGTGATGTCTTTTTGTTTTTTAAAAAGTTAATAGGACATAATGAATTATCAATATATTAAATTTACAAGAGTGGATTGCATCATATTAACCAAATATATTAATTTGAAATATATTATTAGGAAAGTTTTAGTCCCATAATGGTTTGTGTATGTTATTTTATATTCATTTCCTATATTTTTTTTAGAAATCCATAGTATACATATACCTTATATAAAAAATGGAAAAAAAATAAAAAAAGGAGAAATTGAATTCATAAAACATGATAAAATATCAAATATTTATAGTAAATGACTCTCCTACATGGCAAAAAAAAAAAAAAAAAAAAAGACTCCTACAATTAGGTGAGTCACATATTTAAATTCATAGTAACAATAATAAAAATAATTAAAGAATTAAAGTTGAAACTAAACAAGAGCACTACATTCTAATAAAAAGAAAAAAAAAATCTAATAAGAATTGTTAGATTCCTATAAAGATGTGTTGACTAAGTAATTGCTAACATGCATATTACATGAATTGCCAAATCATCTTCAAGCATGTTCTAACCACATTGAACTCCAACATTCATCTTCATTTAACATAATTGACAAAATGAAGAACATATAGAACACAATTTATACCGAATAAATTTTTTAAGATAATAGACAAAATCCAATAACAAGGTGATGCAGATCAAGTGGCATCAACACGAAAGAACAAAAACCGTCAAAGTTGCAGCCTTATATACCGTCACTAAAGGCCGTCGGCCTTCCTTTATATGCTACCAGCATAAGCCTTTTAGCCATCGGCCTTTGGTCGACCTTGAGAGTGAGTAGAATCGAAATTATTAGATCCGTCTCCAACACTGTCGATTTACATTTATATGCCGTCGGCCTTTGTGTTTTAATCGTCGGCTTACTACCGACGTTCAGTGTTCGAAGTTTCATATTTTCTCGTTTTTGAACAATGGCCAATACCGACGTTCAGTGTTCGAAGTTTCATATTTTCTCGTTTTTGAACAATGGCCGCCAGCCTATCTTAGATCGACAATTATCTTTGTTTTCAAGTCTTAGATTCCTTGTTCTAGCTTTATAAAAACCTATGTAATTGTAAACATGACAGACCATAGTTGAATGATTGAATGAAAATAATTTTGAGAGAGTTTTCTCCAAATTATAAGAGCTTTTATTTTAGGTTCTTGTGATAAGAACTTGTGATTGATAGCTTTGGTTCTATTCAATAGGTTTGATTAGGGTTAAGCTCTGCTTTGGATAGCCATGGTTGCAATTGACAGGTTTGGTTGGGGTTAGGTTACAATTGAATATTGATAACTCTAGTTTCAATTGATGGGTTTAATTGGGATCTAGTTGCTTATTTGCTTGTTTCAAGACGATCTTAAGGTTTGTATTCCATTGTTGATCACTTGGGTCTTAGGATTTCTACACCCAGGGTTCGTGGGATCACATTAGTAGGTATCAGAGCTTTCGATTTCTTGAATCAGGTGTTATCCTATCCTTTATTCTTCTATTGATCGATTTTTTATTAGTTAAAAAAAGAGAAGAAAATTCGTGTAAAAAGAAAGTTTTGATTTTTAGGGTTTGAATCCATGTTGTTTAAGTTGTGGAGATTTTGATTTAAAAAAAAAAGAGTAGTAGAGAAGAGAATACTGGAAGTGACATGAAATTATCCATGAAAGCTATATAAGATTAGCTTCCGAGATTGAATAGGAGAATAGATGATCTTGAGTCTCCATCCAAGCCTAGGATTTCTAGTAAGCATATGGATGAGGAGGAGGAGGATGATGATTTTGATTCTAGTATGAGAAATGTTAGGAGAGGTAAAAGAATTATGAAAAAACAGGATAGCTATTTGGGAAGTATTAAAAGAAAATCCCATCTTTTCAAGGAAAGAATGACCAAGAACTGTATCTGCAATGAGAAAAGAAGGTAGAACATGTTTTTTATTACCACAACTATTCAGAGGAGAAGAAGGTAAAGTTGGCAGCAGAGGAATTTACTAATTATGCCAATATGTGGTGGGATCAATTTATTCTAAATAGAAGAAGATATGAAGAGAGACCAATTAGTTCATGGGAGGAGATGAAAATGGTAGTGAGGAAAATATTCATTCCTAGCCATTACTACAAGGATTTGTGTAGGAAATTACACAGTTTGACTCAAGGCTCCATAAGTGTTGAAGAATACTATCAGGAGATGGAGAAAGCCATGATAAGGACTAATGTGGAAGAAGATCGTGAGCCAACTATGGCTAGGTTTATTGGTGGATTGAATCTAGAGATTGTTGATATGGTAGATTTGTAGCATTATGTGGAGATGGAGGAGTTACTGCACAAAGCCATTAAAATAGAGAAGCAATTTAAATCCAGGGGCAAATCAAAGTATGGTTCATCATCCGGATCTTCATGGAAGTCAGATTGGAAAGACCATAAGACAACTGCGAAATCAGAAGAGGAAGTGAAGGCTAAAGAGTATGATTTTGTTTCTAAAGGTAAGACTGAAAAATCTTCTTCTAGAGCATGTGATATCAAATGTTTTAGATGTCAAGGATATGGACTTGTTGCTGCATAATGTCCAAATACAAGAGCTATGATTGTCTTGAAGAATGGTGATAGAGAAAGTGACAGTTCCAGTGATGATGAGATGCCACCATTAGAGGATTGCAGTGATGTTGATGTTGAAGGACTTGTTGAAGGGGGGTTGTTGGCCATTAGGCATGTTCTAAAGATGCAACCAAAGATAGATGTCAATGGGAAGCAGCGGGATAAAATTTTCCATACTCGTTGTCTTGTTAAAGATAAGGTATGTAGCATGATTATTGATACTGGTAATTTTAATAATATTGTTAGTACCTTATTGGTTGAAAAACTGAAGTTGCATACTACCAGACACCCTAAGCCATATAAACTGCAGTAGTGGAATGAGTGTAGGGAGATTAGGGTAACCAAGCAGGTGTTAGTTGCTTTTTCAATAGAAAGATATAAGGATGAAGTCTTATGTGAGATTGTGCCCATGCATGCTAGTCATATTTTGTTAGGGAGACCGTAGCAATATGATAGGAGGGTTACATATGATGGTGCTCATAATGATTATTCCTTTGTTATGAATGGAAGAACTATGAAGCTTACTCCTTTAACTACCAGTCAAGCCTATGAAGACTGGAAGCGGATTAAGGAGGCACATGAACAACAAAGAAAGAGTAAGAAGCAAATGAATGTGAAAGAAAATGAGGGAGAGATAAACACGAAAGTCTGAGAGAAGAAAAAGAAGCCTACTTGTAAAAGAAATGAATGTTAAGAGATTTTTTATGTAAAATAGCCAATGATTGTACCTATGTACAATGAGGCTACTTTTTATACTAATGATCTTAACCATACTTAACCTAGTGTAGAAGTTTTTTTACTACAGGAACTTGAGGAAATTCCAGATGAATCACCCCTCAGAGAGGATTACACTCAAGAGATGATCCACCCAAGCTGATTGCGAAGATTTGAGGAAGAATCTTTCCAATGAAGGAGGGAATGATGCAGATCAAGTGGCGTCAACACAGAAGATAAAAAACTGTCAAAGCTGCAGACCTATACACCAGCACTAAAGGTCGCCCACCTTCCTTAATACACCATCGACGTAAGCCTTTAAACCACCGGCCTTTAGCTAGCCTTGAGTATGAATAGAATCGAAATTATTAGAGCCATCTCCAATACTACTAGCTTGGATTTATACGTCGCTGGCCTTTGTGTTTTAAGCTGCCTGCTTACTACCAGCCTTTAGTGTCCGCAGTTTTTTATTTTCTTGTTTTTAAACAAAGGCTGCCTATGTTGTTTTGAAGGTCAGCTGCCTATCTTAGATCAACAATTATCTTTGTTTTCAAGTCTTTTAAGATTCCTTGATCTAGTTTTATATAAAACCTATCTGATTGTAAACATGACAAATAATAGTTGAATGAAAATACATTTGAGAGAGTTTTATCCAGATTGTGACAGCTTTCATTTTAGGTTCTTGTGATAAGAACTTATGATTGACAGCTTTGGCTATATTCAATAGGTTTGATTACGGTTAAGCTCTACATTGAATAGCTCTGGTTGCAATCGATAGGTTTGGTTGGGGTCAAGTTACGATTGAATATTGATAAATGTGGTTTCAATTGACTGGTTTAGTTGGGGTCCAGTTGCTTATTTGCTTATTTCGAGATGATGCTAAGGTTTGTATTCCATTGTTGATTGCTTGGGTCTTAGGGTTTCTACACCTAAGGTTCACAAGATTACATCACAAGGAATGCCCACTCTTATTGATATGTCATATAATCTTCAACATGTTATAGTCTTATTGGATACTCATCATTTTTCAAATGAATTGGATATTCACTTTATAATAATTTAACCATAATTTTTCCCCTTTGGATCCATTGTGACAATTTATTTCAATACAATCTCTTCTTTATATTAGATCAACCTTTTAGGAAAAAAGAAAAAAAAAGGTATATCAAACCTATAAAAGTATAAGGAAGCAAATAAACATTTTACAATAAGATGATGCGTATCAAAAAATATTTTGCTATGATAATATGAAAAAAAATCTAAATATGAAAGAAGAAACAACCAACAAGTAAGATGACAATCATCAATTAATATAAGGACATTTCATCAAAAGTAAAGACATAATAGCATAATCACATTTTTTTAAAGCCTCAAATAAACTTACTTTTCAAAAAACTTGTCATTTTATTTAGAAGATGCCTTTGATATTTTGCACACACAAATTCCATATCCTAATCAAAGACAACAAAATAATAATTATATATATACATATATAAAAGTTATGACTTTCATAAAATCTTTTTATAGAAAATAGCATAACCATTTTGCAAAATCAACTTATCACTTTTATCAAACATATAGAATACAACTTACGAAGAAGAAGTAATTGAAAAAAATTATGCAAGGGTTGTAAATCTATGGTTTTTCCATAATGAAATCATCATATCATGACATGGAAATTAAACACATAAAAGAAACAACCCTTTGTCAAAGTCATCAAAACATTAACAAAAATATCACCATTCTTTTGTTAAATAAAAGTAAGACAACACTAACCAATTTACACGATAATGGCAATGGAAATGATTCACAATGAAAAATTTTGTTCACTATGGTAAATGTAACAAGTTATTGTGGAGATAAAGCACCAACTAGATACTGTTGTTGTTGGCGATAATTCTACCATTTGTAGTTATTTTCCTATAAATATGAGACCATATATTCTAGAATCATTCATTGCTAGTCTTACATCCTTGGATTAACATTATGGATTAATTTTACCTTTGGGGTTAAGGTTTGTTGATTTTTTCATTTATGATTTGTACTATTACGTAAGAGTAAGGATGTAACCGGGTTAGGTTTCGGGTGGATCATATGAACTCGAACCCGACCCACTACCCTATCAGGTCTACCAGACCTGATCCTATAACCCTACAAGTGATGCTATCCAAACCTGCCCTACCCGGGTTTGATTTAGAACCCAGAACCCGATCCTATAACCCTATGACCATTTTTTTTTAAAAAAACCTATTTTCAAATTTTAATAATAAATTTAAGAAAAGCCGGTACTTCTAACATAAGTTTCTTATACATTCAAAAATGAAATGATGCATGTAGAATTGATAGAAAATGTTATAGATCATATTCATTATATAACATTTAAACACATTAATATATTACTTTTGTCACTGTATAATATTTTAAAAATATGGTTAAATTAAATTTCCTATTAAGACTAAATATAACGGACATCAAATAATATTAATTTCTATAACAAACATGACTTGAACAAAATTTAATAAAAGTTCTAAATTCGTAACTAATCCATAAATATAAAAGAAAAACATCCTTAGGAGACAAAAAGATAGTAACTCCTTCATGTCTTCTTTTCTCTCTTTGCTCCTTTAGTAATGTTTTTATTTATTGTTTTAATTATAATATCGGGTTATCGAATATCCATCGAGTTTGTTATATGATCCAAACTCGACCGAACCCTATAGGGTTTTTAATGGGTTGAGTGGGTCGGAAACCTATAAGAGCCAACCCGGTTACATCCCTACGTGTGAGAGAGAGAGAAAGAGAGAGAGAGCATATGGAAGAGAGAAATTAGTGTAATAGAAAGATATTGTGTAAATGATAAAATCACTAGGGAAATGTTTGAAGGGAAACGAAAAAATATATGGGAAAAATTGAAAAGATTCGTAGTTTTTTAAAATTGAAAAGATCCGAACGTACTTTTTTTTAACTTGTCTCATTAAGCTCTTTAATGCTACAATTAATTCTAATGTGTCCCTTAGAGTTGTAATGATAACTTAAAATTGTTGTAGTATACAACTAAAATAAAAAATAAATAAATGTGCATTATTGAAAAATTGATCACCTAATAACTTGTAGGGAGCTTCCACAGTCCTTTCTACAAGACATCAACAATCTAACAATTAAAATTAATATCGTAAATGGAATATTAATTATTTTAGAGATTTAATCATGGATGGATATGGTATGACCTGTTGGATAGTGACGAGACCGATCCCATTAAAATTAAAGACAAGACTATAAAATTTTCCTAACTTGTGTTTAAAATGATTTTCTTTTTTATGATTTTTTATAAAACAATCTTGAAAAGTTATCATCAAAAGAAATTATGAAGAATTTTTTTACCTATTAAGTTTTAGAAATGTTAAAGGTTTAAACAAAGTAATTACTAATATAAAATGCAACAGAGTCATAAAAAAATGTAATATTTTCCTCTACTGTACTTAATTATAATATTAACTTAATTAAGATATATCTAGCCTCTTATGATTTTGTTTCCATTCCTAGATGCAAGGGTGAAGGATAAATATGGAAAAATGTGTTATTGAGTAGATAGGTAAAGAAAAAACTTGGTGCAATCTTTTTTTTTTTTTTTTATTGAAAAGGGGTAAAATACCTAATTAAATCACAAGGGAATGAAACTCCTCTTATGTCTTGCATGTATATTTCAAAAACAGAAGCTAGAGATACATTAATTTCATGGTATCCAATTTAGTGATTGAGTGCCAGATTAGCCAGCAAGTCTACTCCTCTGTTGCCCTCTACATATGTATGTTGTACTTTAATAATTCAGTTTTTGTTGCATGGATCTTCAATGGGTCTCAATAAGTATCAATAACGTTGGTCTTGGAATTTACAGTTAATAAGCCAATTAACCACTATCTTGTTGTCCATCTCTAGAATGACTTTTCCATATCCTAGGTTCCAAGCTAATTTCAATCCATAAAAAGCTCCCTAAAGTTTAGCAATAATATAAGAGCAAGTGCCTAGATTTACCATAAATCCTTTTAAACCAAAAACGTTTTTTTATCTCTTATCAGTCCTCCTACAACAGCAACTGATGGATTGGATTTTGCAGCACCGTCAGTATTGATTTTAACATAATGAGCTAGTGGGGTGTCCAAATCAATTAAGCACTTAGAATGTTAAACAAAAATTTGAGACAGTCTGGTTATCTTAGCATGAGCCTGAAAAACATCCTTTGCTCGAGCTTTCACCTGGATGACTAGAGAATGGTCATTAATATCATCATCTAAAAAAATTAATTTATTTTGTCTATTCCATAGCATCCAACAACTAATGCCAAATATTATTAACCAAGTAAACTTATCCCAAGGAGATTCATCTTTTAAATTTTTGGAGATCCATTCATCGAAGTTAGAATTAAAGAAATCTTGGCATTTATGGATAGAAACCATTTTACACCAAAAATCAAAGGCTTTTTGGCAGCTTCTTAAAACATGATTCAGGTCCTCCTTTAACTGACCACATATATGACAGATTCCAGAGTCAGATAAATGTCTTCTCTTGCATTCAACATTTACTAACAATGTTTTGTGTAGTATCAACCAGATAAAATAGCATACATGTTATGGTCCTTTCCAGTGCCATGCTAACTTCCACTTGTCCTCCTTAACATTCCAATTAACCTCACATTTAAGCTCATCGATAGATTTCGAAAAGAATTGTCTAGATGGAGAGTACCTTTAAATCATTCGATCACCTTCAGAAGTTGAGTCTAGTGGTCCTATTGCTTCTATCAAGAGAAGTGTTGAATTATCAAGTTATTATTATAAAAAATTCCAATCCAAATCATTGACTCATAACATAATCTGCAACATATTTTTGTGTGGAAATTCATAAGGAGATTCTTACAATAATTACATAAAGGAGGTATATTCAAGAGATCCATCTATCCATCCAAGCTGAATGAAAGTACAATTACCTATAACCTAAAACATGAAAATACTCTAACAATACTCAAGAAGAAGGGGGGGGTGGGGGGTGTGGAATTGAGTATTTGCCAAAAATTTCGAAATAATTAATTTTGAAATCAGTAGGTTAAAAATAAGAGGATATGTAGTGGATAAATAAATAATAAATAGAAAGTATAAATAAAGAGAGGGACAAAGAAATCAAGCCACAAATATAACATAGAGTTCAGCCCTTTGTCTAATCTCCACGGTCCACCAAATGCTTTTTTCGAGGTCTTTACTATCAATTTTATTAATTTCAAAAGTTGGCTCAAGACAAGTAATATTACACCCACAAGAAATAAAATATTTCCTTTCTCTATCTAAGTCCTTTTAGATGAATATCAATAAACATAAACTAAGCAGTACAGTAAATTTTCTCTCTGTTAATAATTTGCAAATATTATGCATAAGAGAAAAAAAGGAATTTATTTAATCGCAGTTAATGACCTCGTAAAATAATTTGGCACTTCTTCTCTTCATTCTATTGTTCTCAAAATAAATGGATTTTGAATTTCAAAAGTCCGTTAGACATAATATCTATAACCTACCAAACATTAGATGCACTCCAACAGCTCTTTTATTTTCCACATCAACCTTTAACTTTAAGCCGTTGTGCCTCAAATACTAGTCGCACCTCACTTCATCACGTCTAACTTTTTCCCTCGATAGTTTTTTTTATGCACGCTTTATCAAGCTTCAAAATTTGAATCGTCGAGCCCTAAACTTGACCCTTGATAGCACTATTTGTTTCTTTAGATTTGTCGAGCCTTTGTTTTGCACGGGTCGAGCCTTAAATTTGATTCTCGATAAGTCTATTTTCTTCTTTAGCTTGCCACATATCAAACTTAACTTGTCAAGCTCAATCACTTAACCTGTCTATGCCTTGACTGACCCTTGATCACTATTTGGGCATACTTGAGCTTGTCGAGTCTTGACCATAGCTTTGTCACTTCTTGATTGTTTGACTTGTCATCGACCATTCCTTGTTTCTACTAAAACCTACAGAAAACTCCACAAACACGCACAAAGCATGCATATATATATATATATATTTGAGTAATTAGGTGTAGTTCTCAATAAATAAATAGTTGAATGTGTATTGAATTATCTCATCAAAATTCACATTAAACTCTCAAGTTCAACAATCTCCCTCCTTTTGATGAGGACAATTTATGCACAATTAACTCATATTCACTACAGCGTACTCCTCCTCAACTAAGCATTCATGTTCTAAGAGAATTTTTAATTTTCCAAGTTTCAAAATAGATTTATGATGCTTAATTTTAGGAAAATACAAACTACACTTAATATGTCATTTTCTCCCCCTATCAAAACATACTTCATGCATACTACTAATTGTGCATCCTCTTCTCTCGCCTTTTGTAATCATAAAAAACAATATGATAATGATAATATATGCCAGTTAGGAGAGATGCACAGATATAAAAAATTCAGCTCAAAACAAATGTGTCGATAGAGGACTTTGCACTTACCTACACCATGTAGGACTTCATACCACTTGCTTATACTCGGATAGGACTTTACCAAACTTGCATATGCTTACATAGGACTTCATCACTCGCCTATACTTAGATAAGACTTCACCACGCTTGCTTGTGCTCACATAGGACTTCACCACGCTTGCCTGTGCTCACATAGGACTTCCCCACTTACCTACACACTTGTAGGACTTCACCACAGATGCCTATGCCTACGTAAGACTTCACTACTTGCCTATATCCATGTAGGACTTCACAATACTTGCCTATTCTCATATAAGACTTCACCATAAATGCCTCAACAGTTGAGGACTTCTCACCACAATGCCCACACATAGTAGGACTTCACCACATTTGCCTCATCTCATGAGGACTTCATACAATCAACAAGCTCACATATCCGCAATCAAATCAAAGCATTATCTTCACAAATATGCAACATCAAAATAGATCATCACAGAAATAAATCCAATACAAGCATAGATGAGATTTTTAGGCATATATTATATTTATTAGATTATTTAACCAAAAATCCTGTTCTTTATCAACTATGATTCAACAATATTTAGCACTCATCTTGCTTAATCATTCCCAATTCTCTTCTTAATGCGCAGAAATGATCTTCACTCAAGGTTTTAGTAAAAATATCAATAATCTTATTGTTTGTATCAATAAATTCCAAGCTGATATCTTTGCTTAGAACATGATATCTAATGAAATGATGTCTAATTTCGATATGCTTGGTCCTTTAGTGTTAGATCGGATTTTCAGTCAAATTTATAGCACTTGTATTATTACAAAGAATTGGAACATTTTCAAAAATTAAACCATAATAAAACAAGATAATTTGAGTACAGCAAATGCCAGCTACTATACACTCAACTTCAACAGTTGAAAGTGCAACCGAGTTTTTGTTTTTTAAAGTGCCAAGATATTAAATAATTTCCAAGAAAATGGCATGTGCTACTTTACTTTTCCTATCTACTTTGCATCCACAAAGTCAAAATCAAAGTATCCAATTAGATTGAAAGAAGTAAATTTTGGATACCCCAAGTCAATTTCAATCATGGCTGCAAGATACTTGAAAATGCGTTTTACCGCATTCAAGTATGATTCTTTTGGGCGAGATTGAAATTATGCATGTACGCATACAAAGAACATGATGTTAGATCTAAAAGCTATCAAAGATAATAAACTGCCTATTATGCCTCTATACATCTTTTCACAAACATTTTTATCTTTTTCATCTTTATCAAGCTTAATACTAGTGCTCATAGGTGTTGGTTTTGATTTTCAATTAAACATTTTGAACCTTTTTAAAAAATCTTTTTTATATTTAGCTTGATTGATAAAGGTTTCATTTTAAGCTTATTTGATTTGAAGACCGAGAAAATAATTGAGTTCCCCCATCATACTCATTTCAAATTCATTTTTCATGGACTTAACAAAACCTTTTAGAAGACTCATACTTATAGCTACAAACATAATGTTGTCTGTATAGATTTGTACAATCAATGTATCAAACTTATGATTTTTAATAAATAAAGTTGTATCAACTTTTCCTTTTGAAAATTCATTGTTTAACGGGAAGCTACTAAGTCTTTCATATCAAGCTCTAAGAGCTTGCTTTAGTTCATAAAAAACTTTGTTCAATTTAAAAATATGATTGGGAAATTCATTATTTTCAAAACTTGGTGGTTGATCTACATAGACTTCTTCTTTTATAAAATTATTTAAAAAGGCACTTTTGACATCCATTTGAAAGAAAGTAAAATTCTTATCAGTAATAAAGGCCAAAAACATTCTTATATATTCTAGTCTAGCAACCCGAGCAAAGGTCTTATCAAAATCAACTCCTTGATTATAGCCTTTAGCAACCAATCTAGCCTTATTTCTTATTATTAAATCAGATTCATCAAGTATGTTTCTAAACACCCATTTGGTTCCCATGATATTCTATTTTCAGGTCTATGAACCAAATTCCATACATCATTCCTTATGAACTAGTTTAATTCATCTTGCATTGCATTAATCCAAAACTCATATTTTAAGGCTTTATCAACATTTTTAGGCTCAAAATGAGATGAAAATCATATTGCTTAAATTCCTTAAAGATGATCTTGTTTGAACATAATTTGAAGGTTCTCCAATTATTAAATCTTTAGATATGATTTAGCATACTTCCTTTCTTTAAGGACATCATTATTATCGAATTCATGCATATCAACATCCAATCTTTGTTCATGGGCTTCTTTATTACTTTTAAGAGAATTTTTTTAAATCAACACATATACCATCAACATCATATGAGCATACATCAAGCAAAGAATCATCAAAAGCAACATGAATAGATTCTTTAACAACTAAAGATCTTTTGTTAAAAACTTTATAAGCTTTATTTGTTGAATAATATCAAAAAAAAATTCTTTCATCCCTTTTAGAGTCAAATCTAGCCAATTGTTCTTTGCCACTATTTAAAACATAACACTTGGTACTAAAACGATGGAAATATGATATGTTAGGGCTTTTGCCTTTCCAAAGCTCATAGAGGGTTTTCTTTAAAATTGGCTTTATGAAAATTCAGTTTGCAATATAGAATATTGTATTCATAGCTTCAGCCCAAAAATATTTTGGCAATTTATTTTTATACAACATGGTTCTAGCCATTTCAATCAAGGTTCTATTTTTTTTTCTTTACACCATTCTATTATGTTGTTTTAGGAGCTAAAAAAGTGTGTTCGATACCAAAGTTATTGCAAAAATTTTCCATTTCATGATTTTCAAATTCTCCTCCATGATCACTTCGAACTGTAACAACATTAAGACCTTTTTCACTTTGGACTTTCCTGCAATATCTAAAAAAAACATGATTGGTTTCATCATTAGATGCAATGAAGAAAGTCTATGTGTATCTAGTAAAATCATCAATAGTAACCAAAGTGTATTTATTTCCTCCTAAACTTAAGGTTTGGGTAGGACCAAATAAATTCATATGCAATAGTTCTAGTGGCCTAGATGTGCAGATAACATTCTTTGACTTAAAAGAAGTCTTAGTTGCTTTCCTTTTTGACATGCATGGTAAATCTTATCTTTTTGAAATTTTAACTTTGGTAAACCTTTGACAAGATCCTTTTTAACAAGTCTTGAAATGATGTCCCTGCTAGCATATCCTAGTTTTCTATGCCATAGCCAACTATTATCATTTTCAGAATATAGATAAGTTTCATTTGAAGATTTAAAGTCATCTAAATTAATTTTGTAAATATTAACTTGTCTATATCCTTCAAATCATGCTTGATTTATCAATTCTTTCAATAGAATACTTTTAGCAGAAAATATTACTTTAAATCCATTGTCGCACAATTGGCTAATGCTCAAAAATTATGTTTTAATTATCAACAAGCAAAACATTTTTAATAATTAAATCTTGGTTAATGAGAATGTTACCTGCACCTTGAACTGTTGACTTCCTGTTGTCACCAAATGTAACACTCCCATGATCCTTCAAGTCTACTGATGTGAACTTGAACATGTCTCTTGTCATATGTCTAGAGAAGCTACTGTCCAAGTACCATTTGTTGTTACAACTTGAGGATCCTTACAAAATAAATTATTACTTCTTTGGTACCCATTTTAGTTTGGATCCTTTTTTGTTAGGGAGTATAAAAACTTCTCTTTTTGGAAGCCAAACAAACTTGCTTCAATGATTCAAATTCATAGATTTTTTTATTGCACAGTTATGTGCAATATGACCTGTCTTGCCACAATAATTACATGTCTTATACGTAGCTTTAACAAACTTAGTTTTGTGGGACTTGCAATTATTTTGACCACTATAGCCAATTCCAAATTTATTTGAATCACACTTTTGGCTTTTAAAAAGTGTGTTCAAATTTTTCTTTCTATTTATGAATTTAGCTATATTAGCCTTTGAATCATCTAGGCTAGTTTTTAACATTTTATTTTCATTTTTCAAAACTTCTAGCTCCTTTATGATTTCATTTCTACAGCTATCAGCACATGCAACATTTTTGTCTTAACTTCAACGTCTACCAAATTATTTTCAATTTTTAATTTTTCATTCATTTCATTTAACTCATTATTTTTGCTTTTCAAATTTTTGCATTTAATATCCATCTTTTTGTTTTCTATTTTCAGATTGTTTATTTCATTGTTTAGCTTTTCATTTTCATATTTAACTTCTTCATGCTCAATCTGAAAATTATCTAATTGACCTCCAATTTTAGTCATTAAAGATTTTAACATGCTATTCCTTTTTTCAGCTTTCAACAATTTACAACAAACTTTCTCATGCATAGCATGTAATTCATCATATGAAGGAGAGCAAGGAGATGATATCTCATTAACTAATGCCATGAAGCATACATTCTTATCATCTGAATCTGATAAGTCATCATTACTCCAAGTTGCCATCTATGTTTTCTTCTTCTACTCTTCGATATCTTTTTAAGTAGCAATATTATTATGAATGTGTCCTGGTTTTTCGCAGTTGTAGCATGTGATCATATCCTTTCTCTTGTGCTTAGAGGAGCTGCTATCATCCTCCATCTTATTTGATTTTTGCCTCATAATTTTTTTCAGCTTTTTGGCCATCAAGACAAGATCCTCTTGTTCATCTTTATCATCATCACTTGACTCTTGTCTTGTAACTTTCAGGGCAATAGCCTTCTTGTTGCCTTCTTTGCATTGTTTCTTGATGAGCTCATGGGTTTTAAGTGCACCAAGAAGCTCTTTTTTACTCAAGATACTGAGATCTCTTACTTTCTCTATAGCGATCCTCTTAGCTTGCCAATCTTTTGGAAGTGACCTAAGAAGTTTAGAGTTAATTTCCAGATTAGTAAAGTCCTTCCCAAGCATCCTTAGATGATTTATTATGTTAATAACTCTAATGTGCATCTCATCAATAGTTTCATTAGAGAGCATTTTAAAATTTTCAAATTCTCTACATAAAAGATTTATTTTGGCATCTCTAACTCTAGATGTACCCTAAAAAATCTTTTCCAATTCATCCCAAATTCCTTTGCTATAGAATATGTACAAATTCTATTAAAATCACTTTCATTTAATCTACAGTATAAAAAATTCATTGTAATTTTGTTTAAATCAAGCTTTTTTCAATCAACTTCTGTAAAATCAGCTTCTGATTTTCCTTCAGTTTTAAAAGGCCCATTTTCAATAACATTCTATATTAATCTATTTTGTTCTTTTAAAAATATTTTCATCCTACACTTCCAGTATAAGTAATTACTCCCATTTAGAAGTGGAGATCTGTTTATAGCTTGCCCCTTAAGAAACCTTAGTGTATTAGTTGCCATGATCTTTACTCTATTTTGTGGTTAAGCATAGAAATAATAAAGATAGGCTCTGATACCAATTGAAAATACACTAGGAATACTCAAGAGGGGAGGTGAATTGAGTATTTGCCCAAAAATTTCAAAATAATTAATTTTGAAATTAGCAGATTAAAAATGAAAGGATTTGCAGCAGATAAATAAACAATAAATAGAAAGTATAAAAAATAAAAGAGAGGGAGAGACAAAATCAAGCCATAAAGATAAAATAGAGTTTGGCCCTTTGACTACTCTCCATGGTCTACCAAATGCCTATTTCGAGGTCTTCACCACTGCTTCAATTAATCTCAAAAATTGGCTCGAGATGGGCAATATTACACCAATAGGAAATAAAATATTTCATTTCTTTCTCTAAGTGCTTTTATATGAATAGAAATACATATGAACTAAGCACTAGCGTAAATCTTATCTTTCTTAATAATTTGTAAATATTATGTATAAGAGAACAAAGAAAAGGAATTTGTTTGATCGCAATTAATGAGCTTGTAAAATAATTTGGTACTTCTTCTCTTCACTCTATTGTTTTCCAAGACTTGTATATAAATAGCCTTTAAATTTCAAAAGTCCATTAGACACAACGTCTATAACCTATCAAACATTAAATGTACTCCAACGGCTCTTTTCCTTTGGACATCAGCTTCTAACTTTAATTCGTCGCGCCTCATCATGCCCAAATTTTGCCCTCGACAATTTCTTATATGCATGCATTGCCAAGCTTCAAAATTTGAATTGTCGAGCCCTAAACTTGACTCTTGACAGCATTGTTTGCTTTTTTAGCTTTGCCAAGCCTTTGTTTTGTACAGGTCGAGTCCTAAACTTCAACTTATTGAGCCCTGAAATTGACCCTCGATAAGTTTATTTTCTTCTTTAGCTTGTTGTGCATCAGACTTTACTTGTCTAGGCCTTGACCGAGCCCTTGACCACTATTTGGGCATACTTGAGCTTATTGAGCCTTAACCATAGCTTTATCATGTCTTGATTATTTGACTTGTCCTTGACCATCCTCTGTTTCTACTAAAACCTATAAAAAACTCCAAAAACATGCACAAAGCATGTATATATATTTGACTAATTAAGTGTAGTTTTCAATAAATAAATAGTTGATTGTGCATTAAATTGTCTCATCAAAATTTACATCGAAGTCTCAAGTTCAACAAAAAACACATTACTTTACATATCCTAGACTCTTTTGAGACTTCACCATAAGTGAGAAGTTTTCCTCGCATGAAGCTCTGTTGGATTGTTATTTACTAGCATCTTGTATTTAGCTCGCATAACTTTCACTCATAATGATTTTGGATTGGTCATGAGACCCCAAGCAACTTTCATAAGGAGTGAGTCACTTAAGGAAGCCATTTCTCTTATACCTAGACCTCTATTGTTTTTCAATTGGCATATTTTACTCCATTCGATCAAGTTTTGCTTTCTATATTGTTGCCGATCCCCATACGAATTGTCTTCTTATTTTATCCAATTGGCTACACACTTCTCTTGGTATAGCAATTGACTACATGGGATAGATGGGAATAGAAGAAAGTGATGATTGACATAAGGTTACTCGTTCGCCAAAGAGAATTAATGAGGATGCCAGTTATTAGCCCGTTGCTAGATCTTCTCTAGTACTTTCCCATATGTTTCTTTAGATACTATTTGATGCAGTAGTGGTACACCCAAGTAATGCCTAAATCAGTTGAACTTTTGAAGCTCAACATATTGCTAAGGCTTGAGGCTTTTTCTTCTTTGACATTTAGAGAAAAAAATACTTGAGTTTTATCTCTGCTGATGGAGTGTCCAGAAAAAGAGTAGAAATCGTCAAGTATTTTGGTTATAAATGTTGCCTGAGTAATATTCGCTCCTATAAATAAGACAAGGTCATTTGCTAAAAAAAAAAAAAAGGTGTGATATATATACCTCATTTCCAAACCAAAAGCATCTCTAGACATCAGTCTTAATCGCTTTGCATATAGTTTTAGATAAACTTTCATACATAGAACAAAGATGTAAGGAGAGATGAGATCTCCTTAACGAACACCCCTCTTAGGAGTGAAAAGTGCACTTGGCTCACCATTCCAATTAACTTGTAAGGAGCAAGTTACAAAAGAACTCATGATGACATTAAAGAGGAATAAAGGTATGCTAGCATCCTGTAAAGAATCGTTAATAAAAATCCAACTAATTCGATCATAAGCTTTCTCCAAATCAATCTTAATTGCAATCTATCCCCTTTTCGTCTTGCTAATTCTCATTGAATGAATAATTTCTTGAGCCATAACTATATTATCAACAATATTACATCTAGCAACAAAGCTTGTTTGAGAATAATCAATCAGGAAGGGCGTAATAATCTTCATTCTATTACAAATAATCTTTATAATCATCTTGTAGTACACATTGTATAGACTGATAGGATAGAAATTATTAAAGCACTCTAGTTTATCGATCTTAGGGATTAAGCAAATGAGAGTTTTGTTAATATCTGCATCGATTATCCCTCTATCAAAAGTCACCTTCACTAATTTACACAGAGATATGCCTACCATATTCTAGTTTCTCTAATAAAAGATTTAGACCATCAATTCCCGGAGCCTTGTTAGGGTTCATATCAAACACTACATTTTTAATTTCCATTTCTGTTGCTGGCCTTTGTAATTCCTCTTGCTGTGGAATAGAGAGCTAGGGAAAAAGAACCCAAATATGATATTATCTTCCCTTTGAAATGTCATCAGTGTATACCTTTTGGTAAAAAGCTACAGCTTCATAACGAAGGATCGTGTTGTCTTAACACCATTGTCCATCATTTAATATAAGTTTCTCCACTTTATTCCTTTTTTTCCCCTAAATTTGCTCTAGCATGGAAGAAGAATGAATTTTGATCACCAAAGGTAATCTGGTTGAAATTTTTCTTTAATTGCCAAAGTAGATCCTCTTGGGTTAAAACAGCTTCAAATAGCTCATATAAGCTAATCTCCAGATTTCTCAAATTAGGCGTTGAATGTGTCTCTGATGCCGTTTAGATCCCCACTATTTTGGCTAGCAGTTTACTTTTCCTCTAAAAGATATTTCTAAATTCAAAACTATTCTAGATGTTAGCATTGTAAGAGAAGCTAGAGATATTATTTTGTAAATTTCCATTCAAGTTCCAACATTTCTTTAGAAGGGATTCCCATGATGGATGAGTTGCCCAAGCATTTAAGAAACGAAATCATTTAGAAACCTCATTTTGATTAAATTGAGTACTCATCTTAACAAGCAAAGGGTTATGGTTTGATCTGATTCTAGGCAGGTATGTGATTAATGTACTAGTGAAGAAATCAAACCATTTCCTATTCACTAAACTCCTATCAAGTCTGGCATGACAAAGGCCTCTTGACCAAGTGAATTGAGATCCTATCAATCCCAAATCAACCATTCTCGATCTATCAATCCAAGCTTTAAATTTTTAACAAGGAGAGGACCTACTATTGACATTGCTTAGTTTCTCATGAGGGTGAACAAAAGAGTTAAAATCACCAATCACAAGCTGGGCATATTATTCTATTCAACAAGTTCATAAAGTTTTCCTTATAACCATCTTTGGATAATTGAGGAAGGGTCCCATAGATAATTGTTAATAAAAACAAGTTCCCATCATCTAGTCTAATTTTTGCATGTACGAATTGCCAATCATTGTATATAACTGCACTTTCATAAGGTTCTTGAAAAGTCTCTTTTATGTATTTTTCATGGGAATTTGAGGTCATTTTTGGTGCAATTTTGATTAAATTCCCATGAATCTTGTGCTTTTGATATTAATTGTTGTTCTGTAGGTCATTGAATCCGAAGAAGAAGAAATGAAGTTTTTTTTTTTTATCAAATTTGGAGCTGAACAACAAACAAAGTCAAAGTTAAACAAAGTCGAGCCCTGATAAAATCTACATCGAAGCCAAAAGATGAAGTAAAACAAGGAAAATGATTTGTTGTGCCACAATTTTGAAGCCTTCGACATGACCCTTGGTAAGTGTTCCAAGGTGATCGAGTCTCAATCTGCAGGAAAGCTTTTGTTGAGCCGCAATGTCAAACCTCATATTTTAACCCTTGACAGCTACTATTTCAAGACCAATTTTTGCCAGATCAATGCCAAGCCTCAAGTCTTCGAGCCCTCGATGTACTTAAATTAACCCTCGCTAGATGGATGGACAAAAAGGCAAGTACTTTGAGCATTTTAAACGTCGAGCCTCACTTCTTTGTCATCTTGAGCATTCGACCAAGCAGCAATGTGACCCGCAACAATTAAGTACACGATCAAACATGCGCATAGGAAGAAGAAAGAATTCTGTTATAAAGAATCCGCCACGTCATCAATCAAATCTTCATGATTTTTGTGCCCTAGCCTATAAATAAACGCACAAGCATGCATTGAAGGAAGACTTTACATTATTGTAAATATTCCTAACATAGCTTAGAAAGAGAGAATTCTAAGGAGAAAGAAATCCATTTTCTTCTTGCTTTAGAGGACTCATAGTTTTCTGGGTAAAATCATTTTAAACTCAATGTTTGTAATGTTTGCAAGATTCTAAGCTTTAATTGAATTATTCTTCAATCTGCTTTTATTTCTTCTGAATCTTGTGCTTTAATGTCTAAATCTATTGAGAAATAATCTCCCACAACTTATGGTTTACAAATCCAAATCTTGATTCGTGTGATTTCAAATACGCTTTCAAGTATGATTGACTGGGTATTTGTAATTAATAGCTTGCTTTATTTTCATGAGTCTAACTATGTGGTATACCTTGTTAGATTCATGTTTTGACTTCTATTGAATAGGCTGAGAGGTCATTCTCTTGAATAGATATGTGGCTACTAATGGTATTGATCCTATCTATCTTGAGAAAGGATGGGTGAAGACTTTCTGTCACTTATTTTTAAAATTCATTGAGTTGGGTTTTCAAACAAAGGATTCTTATTCTTTATGTGGGTGTAGCTTCTAGATCTAGAACTACTGACTTCGAGATAAGCTTTAGTTTATCTCAGTGAATTCGGTGGTACAAATATCCCAATCAAACCACTCTCTCGGAGTAATTTCTCTTATGGAATCACATGATAAGGAGTTAGTATAATAAACCCTAGCCTGCTATCTTGTAGAAGTTATAAAGCCATTTTCCCCAATTTTGCCCAGCAAACATTTGTGAATATTTCCATTAACCTAGCCTAGCTTCTGTTTTTGCTTATTGTTTCTAAGTTTTTCTTTAGTAGACAATGGATGGGATGTGAGTATAATAGCAGCCACCAATTCCTTAGGATTCGACCTAATTCTTTTTATACTACTTTGGTAGGTTTGCTTGTCGTGGATGTTGGAAGTTGCTAAACCAAAGTTGAAAAGAACCAATTAGTTTTATAAATTTTGAAAACTTCAACTTTGAGTTGTGATTTTGAAAATGTATGTTATAGAACTCATCCAACACAAAACAAACCAAGATTTCTGGTGCCGTTGTCGGAGATCGGTGTTGGATTCATTCATCTGAAGCCCAACAGGGCAATATTAGAAAGCGTTCCATTTATTATTTTAGTCACTAACTTGTAAATATATATATATATATATATATATCTATTTTTCTTGTTCTCGTACATATTTTTATTTCTTTTCTATAAATATTTTTGTGCTAACCCTCTTTTTCTTTGTAAATATTTGCTTGCGTATATATCTACTTTTATTCTTTTCTATATAGTTTTTTATATTCGTTCATTCGTTAATTATTTTTATTCTTTTCTTTTTATATATCTGTTGTTCTGTTTTCTTTGAAATTCTTTTATTCTTTATTCTTCATGTGTATATATATGTTGTTCTTTAATTCTTTATTTGTTGATTCTTTTTGTACATATTTCTATTTTTTTGTTTATTTCTGATTCGTTTTAAAATAAAATGTAGGATTATGACTATGAGTCAATTTAAATTTTTGTTTCCATTTAATCCAGAGCCTCAACAAATAGGAAGAAAACTGGGAAAATAAACCAACAAAGACTTAAATCCACTTTAAATGAGATGGTTGATAATGAAAACAGAGGAGAAATCCAAAAAGAGTTAGACTCTGGTAGGGTGAATCAACCTAAGACTCTGCTTGAATTTTGCAAACCAAGTCTTTATGGAACGAGCACTAGTATAGTGAGACTTGGGATTGTAGCAAATAATTTTGAAATAAAACCAAACATAATCCAAATGGTGCAGCAGTTTAAACAGTTTGATGGTTTACAAGATGAGGACCCAAATACCCATTTGCAGCAATTTTTGGAGATTTGTGACACTTTTAAAATTAATGGTGCCACTGAGGATGTTATCGAGCTGAGACTATTTCCTTCTCTCTTAGAGGGAATGCTAAAAAATGGTTCCATAGCCTACCCAAAAATTCAATTACCACATGGCAACAGATGGCATAGAGCTTTATGTGAAAATATTTCCCACCCTCCCAAATAGCTAAGCTAAGAGCTAATATCACCTCTTTCCATCAGTTGGATAGTGAAACACTCTATGAAGCTTATGAGAGGTAGAAGGAATTGCTTGGGAAATGCCCACACCATGGGCTACCTGAATGGACGTAGATACAAACTTTTTACAATGGTTTAAATTATGGGACAAAGCAATTAATTGATGCTACAGCAGGAGGGAGTTTGAATCATAAGTCTCTTGAAGAGTGTCTAAATTTGTTTGAGGACATGGAAAACAACCATTATCAATGGTCATCTGTTACAACAAAGAAAGAGAAATCCGAAGTAGTTTTTAAACTTGATTTAGTTACCAACCTAGCCTCCAAGATTGATGCCGTGAGTAAGAAAGTTGAGAGTATGTTTGTAGGACAAAAGTAGGTAAACATGATTGAGAATGGATGTAGACCAGCTGTAGAGGCAATGACCTCTGGGAGTATTGAATTTTTGTTAAATTATACTAGCTAAAAAATGACCCATACAATAGCACATATAACCGTGGATGGAGGAACCACCCAAATTTTAGGTAGAGTAATAACAATTTTCCCCAATCTTTTGGCAATCCACAAAATTATCAGGGTAAGAGTCAAAAGATAAATGTTACTCAGAACAATAAGGTTTCTTTAGAGGACATGATTTCACAGTATATTAAAGCCTCTGAGAACAAGCAGCAAGGAATTGATGCAACTTTAAGAAATCATATTGCTGCAATTCATAATCTGGAAACCTAGCTTGGCCAACTTTCAAAATTACTCTTAGAAAGACCCTCTGGATCTTTACCACCAATACTAAAGCCAATTCCCATGATCAATCAAAGCCTTAATGAAGAAGAGACTCCTAGGATGATTATTCTACCTTTTCTCGTGTTTGTTTGTAGGATGAGAGATTAAAAGCATGTTTGTTTGAGAAATTTCAAAGATCCTATTGTTTTAAGAGTTTGTTTGTAAAGACAATTACCAGGTTTTTATACCTATCTTGTTCATGTTCTTATGATTAAGGTAAGCGATGAATGTGTTTTAGTTACAATTTTTATTTGAATGCATGGAGCAATATATTAATGGCTGAAAATATTTGTTTTCTTACCTTTCTAAGAATTTCAATACAAGTGGAAATTGAGCCTCGAAGCAACTTCTGGGTTGTGATTAATTTATGATTACTTTGTGATTAAGTTGCAGGTGAATAGTTTAGCGAAAAGCTAAAGCCGTGATATATATACACACACACATTTATCCCTGTCACGCCCTAAAAGGATACCCTAAACACGACAGTCTATCACACTCAATATCAAAACTTAAGTATGACATCCTTGGTTATCCCATAAGCTTTGATACCGGATGTAAGGCATACATTCACGATCATAGAGGACCAACTTTGAAACAAGTTGTTTAATTCATATAGTAGTTTAAGAATGTAAATCGTAACATAATATTTGAAATATGAAAATATAAAGGTCTTACAAATATTAAAGGGGCATTCCCCTATCAAAAGATATAGTTCAACAAGGTCTATCAAAGCCTAACAAAAATAATTACATTTAGAGATTTACTTAGAAGTCTAAGTCTAAGTCTACATCTACTCTTTGATTTTTTTTCAAAAACTTCTTATGCCAAAAGGTAATACTTGAGAGAAATAACCTCGGAGCTTTAACCATAAATGGAGGTACTGCAAAAGATATCTATAAGGGGGTAAGCTTCTTGCTTAGTGAGAATTAATTCTACAAGTAAAGCACTCAACAATCAATATTCAATCGAGTTTATTTTGCATATGCGATGCAATCAATCACATGAGCAAACCATAAATACGATTTTTCGGGATCATATGTTTGAATGGATTTACCCTTCATTCGGTGGTTAGGTGTTCCGAGTAATAAGGTCATAGTTCACAAATGATGTTTTTAGTTTTTATACAAATTCCTACTAATTGCTAAATTATAATTAATTCGGGTGCCCACTCAACATTTAATTACAAGCAATCAAAGCCATAGAGTATATTTTTGGTTCTTCAACCTCATTACTATGCCCTTGTCCCACCAAGGGTATAGTAATGAATACAATGTGACTCACTACGTGTCATGCATAAATCATTTTATTTAAGTAATCATGGCATAATTTTAGACATTTTATAAGTGATCATAGAAATTGCAAACAAATCATTTCCTATATAAATCATACAATGATTAGTTAACAATTCCTACCTCGATATACTTAGCATAATTTCACTCACATAAAAAAACATGCTCTATCATATTTTTATCTTTGCCTAAAGTCTAGTGCCACTATACTATAAGCAAAAGCATAAGTATAAGAATGTAGGAAATAAACTCACTCAATCATAGCAGTAAAAGCTTCTAATCAAAGTAACCCTTTGGGTAAGGTAGCTCGGACTCCACGTCACCTATATAAAAGAAATACCTAAAATGAGTATTCCTTGGAAGTTTTACTTAAACTTGCAACTCTATTTTACTAAGTTTGTCAAAATTCATGTAGAGTGAAATTCTAACTTAAAAATGGCCATAACTTGCTCATTTTAACCGGGAGTTTTGCATATTATATACCATTTTCTACCTATTTGAAAAGATCTATTCATTTCTAAGGTTATTTTCTTAATAAAAAGTCATTTGGGTCCCTAAAAGACATGGTACAGAATCAACACGAAAATTCTCATATTTAAAACATGATTTTTCTAACTTTGTATCAACAAAAAATTCCATAGAAAACATATATATATATATATAGTTGAAAAATCCATTGAATACATATATATATATAAATCCTTTGAATACATACATACGTACATATATATAGGCTCATATTGTATGCAAAAGTTAATGGTGTTGTCTCAACGTTTATTTTCCATAAAACAATTTATCTTATGGTGTTGAAAACATTCTTAACAATTATTTTTTTAAAGTGTTTTGGAGGAACTTTATAACTTTTTAGGTTATTGTAAATTAGTATATTCTTATTTTATTTTTCCAATTTCTTTTCCAAAACAAATAAATTTTCTCTTAACTTTGATCTTCTACAATTTTTGCTTCTAGTGATAAAAATAAAGTTTCTAAAGTTTTTATTAAGTTGTTGATAACTTATAATGAATTCGAGTTGTATATATTTTCCTTTAAAAATGGTTTTGATAAATAAGTCTTTTTCTTCTTATATTTTTTTTATTTCCTAACTTCTTCAAGAATAAATTTTATTTCTAAAACTTGGTCTTTTAATTTCTTTACCGATTTTAACTTGGAAAGAAAGCATCTTCTTAAGTTGTTGATAATATCCATTGTTTTTGAATTTATCATGTTTATACTCTTTTTATTTCTTTGAAAAATGGGTTTATCATTTAAAAATTTGGCAACCTTTATTCTTTTAAGTGGGTTCATAAATCAATGAGTTGATTTTATCTTAGCCTTGAAAACTAATCTAGTTTTTTGTTTTTATTAAGAAAAATTTGCTTATCAAAGAACTATTAAAACTAGTTTTAATAAACTTCATGTGACTTATTACAAAAAGAAAATTTTAGTTTGTTAGTTAATTTCTTGATAACATCATCTTTTATTTATCATTTAAGAAAAATCTTGATAAGTTTGAAAAAAAGTTATAAAATAATTTTTTTATGCGTTTGATAACAAAATCTTGATTTAGAGACAAGTTATATATTAGAAGAGTTTAGTTTTATTTTCCTTTATTAAAGAAAATTCTACTTTAAATTTTGTTGAGACAAGATCATTATGATAATGCATGTATATGAGTATGTAGTATGAAAATGATGAAAATATAGGAAAGATATAAGAAGCAAAATAATAAGCAAGATAATAAGGTCAAGTATTGAGAACCTTATTTTCATCAAGGTATCCATTCAAGTATTAGGAACTTTAGCTTCATCAAGGCATCCTGGAACTAAGAATAGGCTAGTCCTAAATAAGAAAGAAAAAGAAAAGCAATAATAAGAGCAATAATAATAATAAGCTTGTTAGTGAGTTAATGAGCATTAAGGCTCTAAGAAATATATAGATATATATATGGATAATAATATATATACAAGGTTAAGTTAGGAGCATAATAATAATAATAAGATAAAAAAAATCGAAATTCTTGACATATGCAAAAAACAAAACATAAACATGTTGTTGCGCTACAACTCACATGAGTCTTTGAGAAACAACACCATAGTCATGTTAAGTTACATGACATGGAAAATAAATGGTAGAAAGATATAGGTAAGAACATTTACCTAAGGTGAAAATATGGGAGTGGTAGTGTAAGAGTGGTTTTGGGTAGTATGTGTGTGTAGATAGAATGTAGGAAATGGGTAGTAAAGAAAAGAAAAGAGATTTTATGGAAAGAGGATTTGTGGAGTGAATTTGAGAGAGTTTTGGTAAGGTAAATGAGTGTGTGAAAAAAGTAGACGGAGGGGTGGTATTTATAGAGTTTCAAGAAAGGAAATTTGTGTGAATTAAATAAATTAAAAAAGAAGAAAAATAAATTGTGTGTGTTTGTGTTTGTGGTCGGCGTGAATGAGAGAGGGGAGAGAGAGAGCATTTTGATTTGTTTTGTATTTTTGTTAATTAAAAGTAATAATTTGTAAGATTTGATGTGAATGAAGATGTATGAAAAATGTAAAAAAAAAAAAAAAAGAGAATAGATATGTAGATTGTAAGAATAGGTGTAAAAAAGTAGAAATAGGTGAATAGTGTAGCATAGTAAGACAAATTAATATTAGTAGTAAAGAAAATACGTGTAATTAAGCTATATCTAATATTTTTAGATACCAAAAAATTATAAAACTAATATGTTTGAAATCCTTGTATTTTTACGAGTTTATTAGTATTATTGGAATATTTTGCCGTCACGTGGACCACGGCATAGCTTCGAAAACTGATCCCGTTTGGATCCGAAACATACTAAAAATTAATGAATATGATATTTTTAAGCTTCCTTATATTATTACGAACTATTATTTATTATTATCTTAATTTTGTTGTTTCGGGTTTAAGAATACGGGATTGCTGGATCTAATTCTACTAGGGTTTTCTTATAGGTTTGTTGATTTTAGGGTTTCCAATTGACTTCCGGTTTAGGGTTTAAGTATAAACAGTATCATAAAATCTAGGAGATTACAATCCCTATTGTTGAGCCCTGAGTTGAGCCCTCGACTTAGTCCGCAACGTCTCTAATTCTTTTTACAGGAATAAAATAATAACCAAATTTAAGCCTCAATTCTTTCATTCATTAATTCTTTATTCTTTTAAATAAGCCACGACTTGCATTTAAGTCGCTATTCTTTTATTCTTTTGTTAATAAATCATCTGTGACCAAATAGTTAAGCCCAAAATCTTGCCCTTGATACTTTTTACTATAAAAGCTAAAAAACTATTCATTTCCTCTTTCATTACTGTATTAAAAAATTTCAAACCCGATAGAGCAAAAGAGTACCCTCAATATATCTGCATCAAAAGACTTTTCTAAAAATTACTCCTTTTTAAATTTCAAGCATCAACGTACTAAGGTAAGTTGTATTCCATTATTGTTCTTGATTTTTTTTGTTCTATTGAAGCTTGAATAACAAATGTAGTTACTTGTTCTAAGGTTTCGAAATAAACGTGATTTCTAGTATTTGTTATGCCCGATGGAAAGCTGTATAGCTACTTTAAGAACTTTTATAAGATAAAAATTTTGAGTAATCAGGCACAAACTTAGGTTTAAATTTTAAGCTTCATCAAGCCTCTTGTGAACCCTAGTTTGTTTCGGCTTATTTGAAAAATACCTTAAAGACAAAAAAGAAAAAAAAAAAAAAGCAACCAAAACAATAATGTGATGAGTTTTTGACAAAATTAAAGAAAGTTTTTACATCAGTTTACCTTAAAGCTGAGTTTTTCAAAAAAAATTTAGGGCAAAAATGATGCTTGTTTTAGAGTATAGCGATACTTATGTTGATTTCATTCTTTTTTAAGACATGGCACCTAAAAGAACACAAACCCAGTCCCCAAAACAATCCCAAAAGGCTAGACAAGAGTCTAGGCCAACCATACAAGTAAGTTTTCTTCCTAGCCCTCCTCTGAGTTTGACTAGTGAAGATAAGACGAGATATAATGTGTATTTGGTTTAGAAGAGAATAGTTGAAAATTCAGTGCTGAATTGGGAATTGCTAAGGAATTATAGGATATAGAGTGATTTTTAGAAGTATTTAGAAGATGATGTTTGGAAGAGAGTTTTCGAGATAAGAGAAAATGTGTTTATAGAAGTGACAATAGCCTTCATGGCCAGTTTGAAAATGGAAGGAGATTTACCTAGTGTGGACAGTGTTGTTAGATTTTATGCATTTTGGGGTAGGTAGGTCCCCATGAGGAAGTTCATTTTTCTATGGGCTTGCATGAGAGTGATGAGTATTTGAATAAAATCAAATTCCAGGAATTACCTCTTCAAGTGCTTGAGGTAGAGGTCAAATGTTTTATTGTTGAGGAGATTCAAGAGCCATTTGCTCCCTCAAGAACAACTAGTTCAAGATTCAAGAATATAAGTGCAAGGATGCTGCACTACATGCTAATCAAGAGCATATTTTCCAAATTGGAGGGAGGATCCACTATTGTTGAAGATAAACTCCAAGTGCAATGGAATATTTCTGGGTGGTTTGATTACTAGAATTCTAAGAAATCTAGGAATGTGGCCTGAACAAGGACCTACAGATATAGTATGCAGTTACAAAGAGTTACAAAAGAAGCCCTTCAAGAACTAGGAGTTGAATGAAGTAACTACTACTACAACTACATAACCAGTAACATCTGAGCTACAACTTGTCCCAGAGTCAGTTGCACAAGCTATAAGTAAACCACAACCCAACTAGAATTTCTCTCTAACCTTCCTGTTGAAGCTTCTGCAACAAAAGCTATTTCTCCACCATCAGTGACCAGCTTCAACAGATTGGAAGCTGAAATAAGATATGAAGAGGAGACTATCTGATCTGGAGAAAGGAATAAAGGAGGGAGTAAACAATTGAAGAAGATGGTTAATCATGTTTTGGAAGTGGTTTCCAAAATTATCCCTCCACCCTTAACATCTAAATCCCCATCATTTCCACTAGTCTTAGCAGATTCACATCATGATGATGATGACAATGACAATGATGCCAGACCATCACCTTCACCTAAATATACACTATCCCATACACAATCCCCTGCACATACAGAACCATTTACACCGCTTTACCTCAAACGCAACCAATAAACACAGATTCTACCCAACAGTTAGCTGAGTCACTGAAATTGGTAAGGACAATGAAGCCACTGTATAGCTTGAACCACAATTAACACCTATTCCCACCTTGCCCAAAATCTTTCTAAAAAAGGAAAACCAAGGAACCCTTACCCAAAAGAAGGAAATTGATCCTTCCTGTGACATAGATGAAGACTTTGCTCCTATCTCTCCCAATAAAGAAGTTGTTGCTGATCCAGCACAATTACCTATCACAGAACCAATAATGGAGCTAGTTTTAGAAGATGCTCCAATCAAGATTGCTGATGAATGATCCAAGTTAAGCCTTCTAGGTGATCTTGTTTAACAAATGGTACAAAAGAAGCTTCAGAAAGAGTTTGCAGTAAGGAAACTGAAGCTATTATCAGTATTTCCAATAAAGTTGCCACAATAAAGAGACATAAGAGAATTGATTTAAATTCTTTGCCTATCGAGGAAGAAGAATTCACCACCCTGGTTGCTCAGATAGATGAAGTCATGAGAGAATTTATGCAAGAAGTTTTGATGCAAGAAAAGGCAAAGAATGAGTACGTCTTCCACTCCATTTGTGAGCAAGTGTGTACCATTGTGGTAGAGGGAGCACCAGCAATTGTTGACAGTGTTTGTTTAAGAGAACCCTTGACCAATCATTTTATGGAAGAATTGGATTGCCGACATCCTCCAATGAAGTTCTTGAAGATGAAGTAGAAATCCTTAAAGCCATCAACAAGCTCATTATTTAGACTTTGGAAGATGAAATAAATAAAGGCGATGATATAATTCAAGAGATAAAAATAGCAGTTATTCAGTAGTTGCAATAGCTATTTCAAACCTGCAGTGGATACTCTATTGGATGATATAATACCAGATCTCTTGATTGAGCTTGCTATAGAAACCCTTGATGAAGGATGGGTTGAATACAATAGAGAAAAATTTTGTTGTAGATGATGTGTAAGGATTTCATGAAAGTATGGCTTAACAAAAGAAATATAAGCAATGGCTTGAGGAAGAGAGGCAAAAAGTGGCAAAAGGGAAGCCAACTATACCCCCAGGAACTGGGGAGGAGAAGAATAAAGAAGCCTTTTTGACAATAGAAAGAAAGCATCAAGGCTATATTTGAGAAAGCAAGAAGCATCTAGGAGCACTGGACCAAGAAAGAAATGATGAAGAGCTTACCAGAGAGCTCCAAGAAAAATGGAATAAAGAAGAAGCAGCAACAGCTACAAAGGTTAAGGTTGCTAAAAAGAATAATAAGAAAAGAAATCTTCCAAGAAGAAGAAAACTTCTAGAATAATAAGTCCACATATCAAGACGAGGTTATATTCAAACAGAAACCCCAATGACTCTTGATTCTGCTTAGTTGAATAAAGATGGACCTCTTCTTGAAGAACCACAAATCTCCTCAATAATCTTCCTCAACCGCCACATGAATCCTCAAATTTGGATGATAGCACTACAATTCAAAACATGTTGGACGCTGTCAGAAGAAGGAAGGAGATCTACAGAGAAATGGATCAAGCTATGTAAAGAGTAAAGGAGCAGTCCAAGAGGAATAAACAGGGAAAAGCTGATGATAAATTAGCTTAAAATTGGCTACTCCAAATGAAATTTATGCAGCCTAGAGGATTGAAGAGGCTTAAGCTCAAGCAATTCAAGACGCACGGCCACCTGAACCATCTCATTCAGAACCTAGTGAAATTCCTTAAGGAATGGAAGGGGCAGATGGTAATGAATAGGCCTATGACGATAGCTTCTTGGAAAATAGTGAGGTGGAAGAAAAGAAGAGAAGAGAAGAGGAAGTACGATGCAAAATAGAGCAGGAAAAGAGTGATGAACTCTTTGCACAAAAACTCTAACAACACTTTGAAAGGGAAGCAAAGATGATTAAAAAACAAAAGGACTTGTCCCTTCTCAATCAAGCAGCCAATTGGTTGAACATCTTCTACAACACAAGCAAAATAGGAGTAGCAGTAGAGGTAGAGGAAGAAGAGAGGACATAAAAATAGGAGTGAGACTAAAGGAGAATCTGAACCTCCCATGCCAAGAAGAAGAAGAAATGAGTTTAGTAAACCTTGGTAGTACTAGCTGGGAGAAAAACATTAAGATTTTCTTTTTCGATTTATTTATTCTTTATGTCTATTGTAATTAATACATTCTTTAATTCTTTAGCAGTTTTTTAATAAATGTAGACTCTTTTTCTTAAAACTTTTGTCTATAACTCGATCAAGGCTTTGAATGAGCCTTAATGCTTACAAATAATGTTAAGAATTTCTATTAGAACAGAATTACACAAGGCAATGAAGATCATGACAACAATTTGACCTTCGAGCATCACACAAGAGAAGTTTTCCTTAACATCTCAATTTTATATTTTTCCTGAACTTATTTGATTTAAAATCCCCTGTTTGATTTTACATGTTGATTAAACATTGAGGACAATGTTTAGTTTAGGTGTGAGGGATGGATTAGCAAGATGATGAGTTAAATGTTGAATTATACTGATATAGAGTATGTGCTGACAAAGATCAATTTTCTCATACAAAATAACAAGAAATCAATGAAATGGCTAAAAATTTGACTAAAATTTTCAAAAAAATCAAATCAACTGAACGATCAATGAAGTTATCATGAGATTGGTTATCTTACATTGCTCAAATCACTTTACAATATTCATGTGAAGTAGTCTTACTCATTATTTAATCTAGAAATTTAGAGCTGGAATTAGCTCAAGGTCCTTAGTAAGCTACTCAATTTTCTTATAAAAGCTTAAATGATCTATATGTTTTTCAATTTGATCATTTTGAGAGCTGTTTAATCCCTATTGAATGTTCAAATGATGATCATAACTTGATGATTTTCATTGTGCCATAATTAAAAAATGAAAAATTAATCATGCGCTTAGGATTGAAATGGGCATGAGTTGGTCCCTTAGAAGAGCAATTTCTTATGCCTCTTTCAATTTTAAATAAGCCATGCCAAAAAAAAAAAGAAGAGAATGAAAAGAAACGGCAAAAAACCCATCCAAGGAATTGTAAAGAAGAAGGCAAAAACCTTCCCCGCCCCCCGAAGCTTTGAATAAATAATAAAAACAAAAATAAAAGCACAAAACGAGGAAAAAGATTCAGGGGATTAACTGATGTATATGCATTTTTTATCACTCTGCTTAGAGAAGTGATTAAGAATTACGTACTTTTATGTATAAGGGGACAGAAGTTAATTGAGTTTCTTTCTTACTCTGATTGATCTTTTGAATAATTTTTGCTTTAGGATTCTTTATTAAATGATGAGAGTAAAGGCTGATTTACATAGATAAGTTATGTGATTTTAACAAAAGTAACTTTAGCACAATTACAAATGATTAAATACTCGAAGTGTGAGGATGATTTGAATTTTATCTAGTCTAGTAAAAAATTCTATTTATGATTTTTCTTCTTAAGCCTTGTTGATTTAAAGTGATTTTGCTTGAGGAAAAGCAAAAGCAAATGCTTAAGTGTGGGGGAATTTGATAAGTCTCTTTTACACTGTATTTTTTTTATGGGGATTTGAGGTCATTTTTGGTGCAATTTTGATTAAATTCCCATGAATCTTGTGCTTTCGATATTAATTGTTGTTTTGTAACTTAATGAAGCTGAAGAAGAAGAAATGAAGTGTTTTTATTAGATTCGGAGCTGAACAGCAAACAAAGTTAAAGTTGAACAAAGTCGAGCCTTGTCAAAATCCACATCGAGGCCAAAAGATGAAGTAAAACTAGGAAAAATGATCTGTGTCGCCTCAATTTCAAGCCCTTAACATGACCCTTGACAAATGTTCTGACGTGATCGAGTCTCAATCTGCAAGAAAGCTTCTGTCGAGCCTCAATGTCAAACCTCATATTTTGACCCTCGATAGCTGCTATTTGAAGACCAATTTTTGTTAGATCAATGCCAAGCCTTAAGTCTTTGAGCCCTCGATGCACTTAAATTCACCCTCGATAGATGGATGGACAAAAACACAAGTACTTTTAGCGTTTTAAACGAGCCTCACTTCTTTGTCATCTCGAGCACTCGACCAACAACAATGTGACCCACGACAATTAAATACACGATCAAACATGTGCGTGGGAAGAAGAAATAGTCACGTTATAAAGAATCCACCATGTCAGTAATAAAATCTTCATGATTTCTATGCCCTGTGATGGAAATATGGCTCGTAGATCAAGAGTAGACCCGTTCGTGATTCCACCTGGACCAGCTTCAAGAACTCGGGCTAAGCAATTCAAAGAAGCACTCAACGAGTTCATTCAAAAGTTCAAGAAGAGGAGTCGCATGTTCGCACCATCCAGGATGAGCCTAAACTAATCAATATCATCAAGGTGAGCTCAGGAATGAATCAAGACAAGTTTCAAGTGGAATGGACCAAAGCTGACAAGTAAGCTACCAGCCTATATGTGATGGAAGCCAGCATTGAAAACGAAGACATCAGACGACCTATGCTGGAGCACTCAATGTTGCTGGTCAAAAGGGATACGCCGCCGACGTAAGTGGGAAAGCCGTCGGCCTAAAAGCCAGCGTAGACATTCTATTCACTTTGAATTTTATTTTCGAATTGCAATGGTTGCTAGCTTTGTAAATAGGCCACCAGCTTATATTTTATTACGAATCATTTATAATTTTATGTCTTTAGGGTTTCCTTTGCTTGTTTTATAAACCCCATTAGTTGTATGAACAAATTATTATACCATTGAATGAAACTAGATATTTCTCTTTGGTTCTGTGACAGAACTCTTGAACATATCGATTTGTCTGAGGTGTTCATACTTTGTATCTTATCAAATCTCCATATTCGATTATGGCGTCTTCCATCTATACTAATATTCTTACCTCCATATAGGCAACGGGTCAAGGTTTCCATACAAACACATACGGTCTTGGGATTTATATCAAACCTATTGGTATCGGGTTTTGTCATCCGATTGGCGGGATTCATATCATATTGGTATCAGAGTTTAGGGTTTTGAAAGTTCTATCCTTTGAGATTAAATTAGATCATGATTGTTCATAGACTCGTTATTGTTAGCTCATTATTGTGATATAAAAAAATCAAAAATCGAAAATCAATTGTTTGAGTTCTTAAGACAGCTGTTACAAGGTTATTCAATTGATTTGGGAGACCAACAAAAGTTTTCTTTGTCAATTGTTTCTAAAACTCCTTCAATATAGTTTGACCTAATTCTCACCTGTTCATAATCCCTTGATAAGTCTAGGTTGAATTCTGTGGATAGATCCTGAAATTGATCAAATTGGTTCCTAAAGAAATAAAAGAAGAATTTGAGTGAGGAACAATATATTGAGTGTGAGAATACACGAGTGAGGAGTGAATCATCTGAAGAGAGAAAACAAGCAAGGGAGAGATCTGTGAGGATTCTTTTATTACTAACGTTATTTCTTAAAAGTAAGAAAATATGTCTCGGCAGGATACATGTGTAGGTAAGAAAGGGGGAGCAGACACCAGATTGATTTTGGAGGCATTAACAACCAAGATAAGAAAGATGTTTAGGGAAGGAATGGAGGAGCTTAATGAAAATGTAGAGAAAAGCTTAGAACTGTCTAGGAGTGCTCCACTAGCACAAAGGAGAGAGAGACTTCCTAGAAGAAGAGTATGGTTACAGGAGGAGGACTATGAAGGTATGGGATCTGAGGAGGAGAACGAGAAGGTTCTGTGGATAGCAACAGGCGATATGGAGGTAGATATAGAGGAGCTATGAACTAGGAGGATGACTACCTTGGAAACATAAAGATGAAGATCCCTTCTTTTTAGGAAAGAATGATCTTGAAGCCTATCTTGGGTGGGAGAAGAAGGTGGAGTTGGTGTTTGATTGCCATAATTATTCTGAAGCTAAGAAAACAAATTGGCAACCATTGAGTTTTTTTAGACTATGCTATAGTTAGGTGGGATCAATTATTGCTGAATAGAAGAAGGAATAGGGAGACACCAATAGATACGTAGGAGGAGATGAAGAGAGTGATGAGGAAGCAATTTGTGCCCTCCTATTTCTATAGGGAGTTGTATAATAGTGACAGAATCTTAAGCATATAATAGGAGTGTAGAGGAGTACCACAAGGAGATGGAGGTGGCAATGATTAGGGGGAATGTGGAGGAGGATCGAGGTCACGATGGCGAGATTTTTAGCTAGGTTGAATAGGGACATTCAGAATGTCGTAGAACTACATCACTATGTTGAGTTGGATGATATGGTACACATGGCCATTAAAATTGAGAACCATCTCAAGAGGAAGGGTAGTAGTACTACAAAATTCACTTCTAATGTAGGTTCATCCAGTTACAAATCCATTTACTGGAAGAAGGAGGAGAACCAACCAGTTACTAAGTCGAAGTTTGAGTAGAAGCAAGAAGTGACCAATTCGGTAAATCAAGGCAAATGATTCTTCTCATTCTAGAAATAGAGATATTAAATTCTTTAAATGCCAAAGCAGGGGTCACATTGCTAGTCAATGTCCAAATAGACGCTTGATGATTTTGCGCGACGATGGAGAGTATGAGACTGAAGAGGATAGTGGAGATGAATATATGCCACCATTGGAGGATATTAGTGATGAAGAACCTGTGGAAGTAAACTAGTGGCTGTTGTGAAACGTGCCTTAAATGCACAGATGAAAGAAGAGGCTGAGGTGCAAAGGGAGGATATTTTCCATAATAGATGCCTAGTTGATGACTAGTTTGTGTAGCCTGATTGTTGATGGGGGTAGTTGTACCAATGTAGTGAGTACCTTTCTTGTGGAGAGATTAGGGCTTAAAACCACTAAACATCCCAATCCATATAAGTTGCAGTGGCTAAATGATAGTGGTGAAACTAAGGTGAACAAGCAAGCCAAAGTTGCTTTTTGCATCGGGAGGTATGAGGATGTAGTCTTGTGTGATGTGGTTCCAATGCAGGCTTATTATATTGTTAGGAAGGCCAAGGTAGTTTGACAGGAAGGTGGTGCATGATGGCTTTTCCAACAAGTACTCACTTGTTCACAATAGCAAGAGTTACAGTCAGGCCGATGACTCCTAAGGAAGTTTATCAGGATCAGTTGCAACTGCAACAAACTTTAAGAAACATAAAGAGAGTGAAAAACGAAGTGAGAAGGAAAAAGAAAAAGAAATTGCAAAGGAGAGGAAGGCTGGAAAGAGTGAGAGAGGCTAAGTTAAAAGGGGTTCAGCTTGGTAGTGAGAAAAGGAGAGTGCAGCCTTGCAAAAGGAGAGTTGTGTGGTGAAGGCGAGTGTTGTGAGGCGAGCAATGGTAATGAAACAGCCTATGCTATTGATGATTTACAAAGAAACTTGTTTGAGCACTAACAATATACCTACACTTTGCCTAGTTCTATTAAATTTCTTTTGCAAGACTGTGCAGATGTATTTCTTGAGGAAATCCCAAAAGGATTACCTCCAGTTCATGGCATTGAGCACCAGATTGATTTTGTACCAGGGCATCTATTCCAAACAAACCAACTTATAGGAGTAATCCTAAGAATACTAAGGAACTCCAAAGGCAAGTCAATGATTTAATGGAGAAGGGGTACGTGAGGGAAAGCATGAGCCTTTGTGCTGTGCAGTAATTTTGGTACCTAAGAAGGATGGGACATGGAGAATGTGTGTTGATTGCAGGGCCATCAACAACATCACAGTAAAGTATCGACATCCCATTCTCGCTTAGATGACATGTTAGATGAGTTATATGGGTCAATTGTCTTTTCCAAAATTGATTTGAAAAGTGGATATCACCAAATTAGAATGAAGGAAGGAGATGAATGGAAAACTGCATTTAAACCGAAATATGGTTTATATGAATGGTTAGTTATGCCCTTTGGCTTAACTAATGCCCCTAGCACTTTTATGAGACTTATGAACCATGTTTTGCAGGCCTTCATTGGAAAGTTTGTGGTTATCTATTTTGATGATATCCTTATTTATAGCAAAAACTTGGATGACCATGTAATTCATTAAGGGTTGTTTTAGATGTGCTTCGAAAGGAGCAATTATATGCTAACCTTAAAAAGTACACATTTTGCATAGAAAAACTTGTGTTTCTCGGTTTTGTTATGAGTGCACTGGGAATACATGTGGATGAAGAGAATATTCGTGCAATTCAGGAATGGCCAAGTCCAAGAAATGTGAGCAGTGTTCGTGTAAGCCCCGGAAAATTTTAGTAAATAATTCCAAGATGAACTTTGAAAATAAATCCTAAAAATCACTCCAAATTAAAACCGAACTTCGATAAGTCCTAAATCCCAAACGAATCCAGAAATTTTCGAATCTTGAGAAAAATAAGAATCCTTAAAAACAATATAAGAACTCAATATACTTCAATTCCAAAACCACTACATACAACAAATTCTATATTTAACTCCAACTTATAAAATCGGGTAATATAAAACCCAAAAACAAATTATTAAAAAGTAAATAATGATTAACCTTCAGAAATAAAACTCAATTCAAAGAATTTCGAAAACGTCGAGAGATATTAAATACTTACAAAAATCAAATTTAAAATAAATTTCTCAAATCAGATATGTTGTATAAACATAAATATGAGTTTCCAAATTGGCAAAGATATAAACCAGAAGGTCAACCGGAAAACCTAAGTCCACAAAAATCCCAAGGAACCCCGTAGCCTAGATCCGGCAATTCTGTATTCCTAAACCAAGGAGTCGAAATAAGAGAAAAAGGTGTAGTTGGTTCGTATTAATTCCATCATGCTCAAAAAGATGAGATTAACGAAATTTTTGATCTATTTCAAACCCGGTCGGGTACAGACTTCGAAAAGCGTGCCCCGGGATTTGAAATATTAAATATATGTTATTAATACCATTAGACTCATATTTTTATAAGGATTTCTAAAATATCAGTTTTATAATTTATATTATTCTTATAATGTATACCCCTGTTTTCCTAGTAATCGAATAAACTTCGGAAACCAGAGAACGAAACCCTAAATCAGTCTAGTTCAAGCTTAGTGAGAGAAGCTTAGAAACACTAGATCCGGCTTTCCTTCGGTTTCATAAAAAAGAAGTTTTATAAAATAAATTAATGTGAATTATTGTTTTAAAGTATATTTAAAATCTTAGGAAGTTTTAATTTCGGAAAATTTTTTATTCAAGGCCTTCCTGAGCTCCATTACGGAAAAGCGAGCCCCGAGACTAGAAACTCAGAAAAATATTCCAGGATATTCGTTAGAACCGGAATTTTATAAGGATTTCAAAAATATAAGTTTTGTAATTTTCCGGGTTATAAAAATTGCAGTTATAGCCTTTTTCTTGTATTTTCCTTACTACCGGTAAAGTAGATGTCTTGTCTACTATTTACCACTATTCACAAGTGCAACCTATAGTACACACTACCCATACCCTATTCTTACATCCTTACAACTACTCATGATATTTTCTTTTCCAAGAAATTTTTGTTTCTTATTAAATTATTACATTTATTACATTTTATTACACAATTTGCAACTTCAAATAAAATTAAATCACTCTCTCTCTTCCTCACATGATGGCCGGCGCATGACGCCCTTCTTTTGCCTCCAAATTGATTTATTTTATCTCTTTTATTACTTAAAACAAACCTAATTCACTTAATATAAATAATCCTTAACTTTCTCTCTCCTTCATTTCATTTTCATTTGTCCAAAAATCACACAAACCCTCTCTCTATTCCCTCCCTTGCGTGAGCCTTCATTCCCACCACACACACACACAACACGTCACGCTCGCCCCTGCAGGCGACGGTAACGCGATGCTAAGGTAGGCAAATCCACCACTGGCCCCTGGTGGTAATGGCCAGCACCACCATTGCATCATGGTGACCCAACCAACGCATGCCCCAAAGGGTACTACGGGCACTATTGGTATTGTTACCCTTAGGCAGAGTTGAACCCAGTCTGCAAACTCTAGGATTCGAACCCTAGACCTAAGGCTTTTGCTGCCCCAAAGGCAGTACCTCTTATCAATTCAACTCTGCCTAAGGGTAACAATACCAATAGTGCCCGTAATACCCTTTGGGGCATGCGTTGGTTGGGGTCATCATGATGCAATGGTGGTGTCGGCCATTACCACTAAGGGGCCAGTGGTAGGTTTGCCTGCCCTAGCATCGCGTTGCCGTCGCCTTCAGGGGCGGGGGGTGACACAACAAGCTCTTTTCTTCTCCATTTCTTCATCAAATCCTTCCTTAGGTGATATTTTCAAGCTTTATTACTACTTAATCTTGTAATGGCAAGAGTGTTCTTGTGTGTTTTCACCTTAAATCCCAATGAGCAAATGCTAGGGATAAGGAAACACTAATACATGAATATCAAGCCATCACAAGAGTAGATTTTGTGTTTAATGAGTTTTTGTTAAAGTATTACTATGTTCATGCATGTGAAAGTAGAGATCTTGCATGAAAAATATATGTTCATGTCTTTAAACTCATTTTCATGCACTATAAGTAGTAGATCTAGCATGTAGACACTCATATTTTTCTTGACATTCATGTTCATATGAATATCTTGTGTTTCCATGCATTAATGAACATAAAGGCTTAGTCTTGTATATATAAATGTGATAGTTGGTAGATCTTTATGAAGACAAGACAAGGAACTTGAAAAGAAAAGATTTTTATTAGAAATGTTCAAAGGAAAATTCGTATGATTTTTAAGACATATTTTAAAAACCCTTGAAACCACTTTGAAATTCATATTTTATATGAAAAATGAAGGGTATAAGCAATAGGTAACATTAAGTAATGATTTTTATAAGTTATAATGAGTTTGGATATGAGTAAGGTGTAAAATAAGTAGTGGAATTAAGATGAAAAAATTTTGAGTTAGTGTTCAACTTGTAAAATTCGTAACTTTGGATGATGCCTATGTAAACACCTACTATTCAAGCTCAAAATGAGTGTTTTATGTGTTAATTGAAGTCCTTAGGTATAGATATAGTAAAGCTTTAAATTTTGATACATTATACAAGTTTTCTCAAAGGAAACATGCAAGAAATGGATTTTTCGAAAATTCGGATTTTTGTTAATAGCCTATTTAAAAACATACTTGCCAAGTGAAAAATGTAAGTTTTTATATGGAAATGAAGGTCTTGGATAATATAGATGATGAAAACTCATTTTTATTTAGATAACAAGGAAATTCTAAGAACGAAATCCCGAAACACTAATGAGATGCCAAATTTGGAAAATTGGATTTTCAAGAAGTAGTTATTGTTAGAGTCTTGTATGATTTAGGAGTTCTCAAAATTTTCATTGTCAAAAATCATCAAGATCATGCATATATTGGACTCATCACATGTCATTCATGTTAGGAACTCATTCATATTTTATATACACATTAATCATCAACTAGATATATTTTGATCAAGTGCAAAACAATTTTTCGGAAATGAAAAAGGTTACAGACCAGATCTGATCCCTCTGTTCCATGACCTAAATGTTTTCAAAACTTGGAAATAATAATAGAAATAGATATATCTTTCGAAGTAGATAGAAATCGATATAAAAATTGCGAAATTCCGAGTTAAAATGACCAAGTTATGGCCGTTTTAAGTTGGAACTTCCGCAAATAGCGAGAATCACGATTTTGATTAGTCTAGATGCATAGTTTGGATTAGTTAAGTGATGAAGTTCTCATTAGGTTATTCTTATTTCGTAGGTGATCCTGAAAACTATGAATCCCCTACCACCCGATTATTATTACTAAGAGACCAGCGTACCATGACCGAATGAGTATTACTTCCAATTCCAATTATCACTTGTGATTGTAAAGATAGCTACACTAGTTGCTAGGCAAAGACAAAAATGAATATGCATGATGGGGTTATTTGGGAATTATATTTTTCTGCTGTTGTTATGTGGAATTGGATTTAAAGAATATCTAAGCCGGGCGATAACTCATTGTTTGTATAATAGAGTAGAAATGATTGTCTGCGAGTGTTTGCTTGGTCACTTAAAAGAATTGGTTTAATTGATTATTAGACATTAAAGATAAACTTGAACTCATTCATATCACGATAGGGATGGAGCATTAGCATTTGTTGGTTTTTCGTGACCCATAAAACGAATATGTTGGTTAATCGTGATCCATAAAACGAATATGTTGGTTAATCGTGATCCATAAAACGAATATGTTGGTTAATCGTGATCCATAAAACAAATATATGATTTGGTTGACCGTGAGCCTAAACAGCGTCGTACCGCAGGATTCGTTAATCTGCTAACCCGGGATGGAAGGCGCAAGTCCATCCACATATGATTTCCGGCTGGTCATATGTTTATCGAACTCACATGTTTGATGCATTTCACTTGATTGATTAATCACTTGCTTGAATGTTTTGTTGAAATTGTGATATGGAAGTTTCCACTCACTAAGCTAGTATAGCTTATACCCCAATAGTTTCCTATTGCAGTATGAATACTTATGGCTATCTCTGAGGAGCGCGAACATCAGGTACAACTCTTAGACATTAAGGAGCTTTCTATGAGTCCGGGACCTAAAAGTAGACACGGACTTCTAATCATGTCACCTAAATTGGTATTTGAAGGATAATATAAGGGATTTTGTGAGCTAAGAACTCTTAACATTGTTGACGGGGGTATGCCCCTCAGTTCATGTAATAGAATAGATCTAAAGGAAACGGTTATGATTTACATTCTTGTTGTTATGTGTATCTCCTTAAACTACTATGAAGCAAAGTATGGTCCCTGTATGCTGAAAGTAAGCCTTACACCCGATGTTCAAACTCATGGGAAGGCTAAGGTTGCCTTACTTGAGTTTAAATATCGAGTGTGGCGGACTGTCGCGTTTAGGGTACCCTTTGGGGCATGACAGTTCGTAGTTCCCATAGATTGGCTAGTTTTTTATCGCAGGTTTATGAATGACTTCAGCAGCATCACTGCACTACTCACTGAATTCATCAAGAAGAACGTGGGTTTAGTTAAGGAGAGCAACAAGAGAAGGCATTCCAATTGCTTAAGGAAAAACTAACCCATGATCTATTACTTGCATTACCTAACTTTACTAAAACTTTTGAGATTGAGTGTGATGCTTCGGGTTTAGGTATTGGAGCAGTCTCATGCAGGAAGGAAGACCCATTGCATACTTTAGCAAGAAGATAAATGGGGCAACTTTAAATTACCCTACTTATGATAAGGAGTTCTATGCATTGGTCCGAGCGCTAGAGACATGGCAACATTATCTTTAGCCTAAGCAATTCGTGATTCACACAGATCATGAATCATTGAAGTACTTGAAAGGCTAACACAAGAAACAAGAGGCATGCTCGCTGGGTGCAATTCATAGAGAACCTTTCCATATGTCATTCACTAAAGCAAGATAAGACGAACGTTGTTGCAGATGCACTTTCAAGGAGGTACACTCTTATCTCTACTCTTAGCACTAAATTACTTGGTTTCGAACACATTAAAGAACCGTATGGTAAGGACTAAGATTTGGTAAGGAGTATGTTTGTTATGAGAAGGGAGCACATGATAAATTCTATAGAAATGATGGGTTTTTGTTTAGGGAAAACCAACCGTGTATTCCTAATTGTTCCATTCGAGAGTTATTGATAAGGGAGTCTCATAGTGGGGGATTAATGGGATACTTTGGTGTAGCTAAGACTCTAGGGGTTTGACAGAAACATTCATATTGGCCACACATGAGACGTGATGTTGAGAAGATTTGTGAACAATGTGTAACCTGTAAGCAAGCTAAGTCTAAGGTTCAACCTCATTGCCTATACATACCGTTACCTATCCCTATTGCACCTTGGGTTGACATTTCTATGGACTTTGTGTTAGGATTACCCAGGTCTAGAAATTGTAGGGATTCCATATTTGTGGTTATGGATCGATTTTCAAAGATGGCATACTTTATTCCATGCCACAAAACTGATGATGCTTCACATGTTGCTGATTTATTCTTTAAAGAGGTTGTTCATTTGCATGGTATGCTTAGGACAATTGTTTCTGATAGGGTTGCAAAGTTCTTAAGCTATTTTTGGAAGACGTTGTGATGTAAGTTAAGCACTAAATTATTGTTTTCTACTACTTGTCAGCCGCAATCTGATGGTCAAATGGAAGTAGTAAATAAAACTTTATCAACTATCCTAAGGGCTATCATCTAAAAGAACATTAAAACATGGGAAGATTATTTGCGACATGTTGAGTTTGCTTATAATCGCACCATACACTCTGCTACTAAATTTTCACCTTTTGAGATTTTATATGGGTTTAATCCGCTAACTCCATTAGATTTATCTCTTTTACTTGTGCATGAGTTTGTGAATTTAGATGGCATGAAGAAAGCTGAATTTGTTAAGCAGGTTCACGAGAAGGCAAGGCTCAACTTTAAGCAACGGATTAAGCAATATGCAAAACAAGCCAACAAAGGGCGACGACAGGTGCTCTTTTAACTTAGTGATTGGGTTTGGCTTCATATGCGCAAGGAACAATTTCCTCAACAAAGGCGATTTAAATTACTTCCTAGAGGTGATGGTCCTTTTCAAGTTCTGGAGCGCATCAATGACAATGCTTACATGCTTGATTTACCTGGTGAGTATTCTGTAAGTGCTACTTTTAACGTTATTGATCTGAATCCTTTTGATGCGGGTGATGAAAATTTGAGGACAAATCCTTCTCAAGAGGAAGGGAATGATGGAAATATGGCTCGTAGATCAAGAGTGGACCTACTTGTGATGCTACCTAGACCAGCTTCAAGAACTCAGGCTAAGCGATTCAAAGAAGCACTCAACAAGTTGATTCAAAAGGTTCAAGAAGAGGTGTCGCATGTTCGCACCATCCGAGATGAGCCTAAACTAATCAATATCATCAAGGCGAGCTTGGGAATGAATCAAGGCAAGCTTCAAGCAGAATGAACCAAACCTGGCAAGTAAGTCACCAGCCTATATGTGATGGAAGCCAGCATTGATAACGAAGACGTCGGATGGCCTATGCTGGAGCACTAAACACCACCTGTCAAAAAGGATACGTCGTTGGTGTATGTGGGAAAGCTGTTGACCTTTGCTCACTTTGAATTTTATTTTCGAATTGAAATGGCCACCAGCTTATATTTTATTACGAATAATTTATTATTTTGTGTCTTCAGGGTTTCCTTTCCTTATTTTATAAATCCCTTTAGTTGTATGAACAAATTATTACACCATTGAATGAAAATAGAGATTTTCTCGTGGGTTCTTTGACAGAACTTCTTTGAACTTATCGATTTATCCATGGCGTTCATACTTTGACTTTTCAATTGAAATATCCATATTCGATTGTGGCGTCTTCCATCTATACCAAGGTTCTTGCCTCCATATAGGCAACGGGTCAGTTTCCATATAAACACAGACGATCTTGGGATTTGTATCAAACATATTGGTATCGGGTTTTGTCATCCGATTGGCGAGGTTCATATTACCCTGGCCTATAAATAAACGGGCAAGCATGCATTGAAGGAAGACTGTACATTATTGTAAATATCCCTAACATAGCTTAGAGAGAGAGAATTCTAAGGTGAAAGAAATCCATTTTCTTCTCGCTTTACGACTCATAGTTTTTTAGGTAAAATCATTTTAAACCCGATGTTTGTAATATTTAAAAGATTCTCAGCTTTAATTTAATTATTCTTCAATCTACTTATTTTCTTCTGAATCTTGTGCTTTAATGTTTAAATCTATGGAGAAGTAATCTCCTGCCACTTAGGGTTAATGAATCAAAATCCTAATTCATGTGATTTCAAATACGCTTTCAAGTATAATTGACTGGGTATCTGTAATTAGTAGTGCTTTTATTTTCGTGGGTCTAACTGTGTGGTGTACCTTGTTAGATTCATGTTTTGATTTTAATTGAATAAGCTGAGAGGTCATTTTTTAAATAGATCTATGGCTACTAATGGAGTTGATCCTATCTACCTTAAGAGAAGACGAATGAAGACTTTCTGTCACTTATTTTTAAAATTCATTGAGTTGGTTTTTTAAACAAAGGATTCTTGCTCTTTATGCGGGTTTAGCTTCTAGATCTAGAACTATTGACTTCGCAAGAAGCTTTAGTTTAACTCACTGAATCCGACGGTATAAATATCACAATCAAAACACTCTCTCAGAGTAATTTCTCTTATGGAATCACATGATAAGGAGTTGGTAGTAAACCCTGGGCTGCTATCTTGCAGAAGTTACAAACCCATTTTTCCCAATTTTTCCTAGCAAACGTTTGTGAATATTTCCATTAATCTAGCCTAGCTTCTTTCGCTTATATGTTTCTAAGTTTTTCTTTATCTAGAAATATATGGAATGTGAGTATAATAGCTGCCACCGATCCCTTAGGATCCGACCTAATTCTTTCTATACTACTTTGATAGGTATGGTTGCCATGGATGTTGGAAGTTGCTACACTGAAGTTGAAAAGAACCAATTAGTTTTATAAATTTGAAAACTTCAACTTTGAGTTGTGATTCTAAAAATGTATGTTATATAACTAACCCAACACAGAACCAACTAGTTCTTCCATAGGAGCTAAACTTCAACTCCAAGAGAATATTCAAAGCCCGGCTTTCTATTCACTTTAGCTGCACCATCACCACTAATTCTTGGTTCCAAAAGACCTAGAATTTTAATAGAATTAAGAGTTGATATAGATCTTACCACTTGAATAAAATCTCTACTTCCCGCACCTTGACAATTCCAGACAATCAAATTCATAAGTATAAGTAAAAAAAGATAAGGAACCATGTCTAGGCTAAGCATCATTTGTGATTTACACATCTGAAAATTACCTACGTTCAATGATTTTCCAACATTGTTAACAAGTACAGAGTTTTCTTTAAAAAATTCCCTCTTTTGATTTGAGTTTGAAGAGAATAGTTTTTTTGGCTCCAAAGGCTTTAAAACACAGTTTACTCTTCATACCCACTACTCTTGATTTATGTGGTGAACGGCCACCTTGGCTTGACCTTTGAAGGAAAGACAATGGTAAGGAATGCCTAGTAGCTTGGGGAGAAGATTCCAAGCCTTAGCCTTGAATAAGATAATCAAGGACAATAGCAATGTTTAAATCCGTATCATTTGTTGTATCAAATTGGGTTGTGCTAAGTTTGGATTATTATTTGCTTTGGAGTTTGGAATAACTTAGGTTTTTGTAACTGGCTTAGATCCACTTGCACTTAGTTTACTAATCTTGTTAGTCTCAAGCTCCAATATCTTCGAAGGCTTATTATCCATAGCCTTTTTTCCTTTCCTACTATTATTTTTGGAAGTCTCTTAACTAGCTTTTATTGAAAACAAGGCTCTAGCTTTTTCAACTTCATCAATTTCCAAGATATCCTCCCTCATATCCGCAAGAATATTATATCTGATGTTAAAGTTTTCATTAACTAGTACAAATGAATTTTGATTCCTTCCATCCCCATTCCTACGTCTTTGCTTCCTCCTTCCTTTTTTGGTAGCATGAATCCAGCGGCCTAAAACCAAACTATTAGCCTTGTCAATTATGAGATTTCGATCATCAAAATTCACTATCGGATTTTCCAAGACTGGATTAGAATTGATCTATTCATTTCCCTAGGCTTTAGATAATTTGCATGAATCACTCATGTGGCCATATTGTCCATACTTATAGCAAATCAAGGGTACATCTTCGTATTCCACATGTTGGATTTTGCCATCAATGTAGATTTTGAAGACTAATGGTTTAGTAAAGGCCAATTCCACCACCAAACAAGCATACTTTTCTCTCTTCGATCCTTTTGTATTATAATCTATTTAATAAATTTGTTCACCAAGGAAGCAATCACCCTTAAAATACCTTTTTTTGTAATAATGAATAGGCATTCCTGGTAATATAATCCAATTTGCTATTGCTGAGAAGTTCTTATCCTTAGTGTTGAAAACAAGGGTCTAAGGCTGAACAATGAGATAGTGACCTACAACAGTCCAAGGTCCCTCTAAGAGAGCTGTTAGATAATCATTGACTAATCCCAATTTCACAATGTAATAGCTATTGTCCAGACCTACAACTTTGATATCATTTTGGGGTCACCAAAGGCTAATGATCCTATTACATAAGGCTCTATACCCAATATGCTTGCCCAAAAGACGAATGGTGATTGTATTTTCCATTGATCGTTCAAGTTTTTCGCTCACTTTATCTGAAAAGTGCACAGATGACATATCCATATTAACTTCAAAGGATATATCTTCTTCAGCAAAATCAAATTATAACAAAACATCTACTTCCATTTGATGCTTGTTTGGTTCAAAAGGATCTCCTTAAAGAAGAGATTTTCATTGCACATTTTCGATAAAGAAACCTTTTTTCACCTTCTTTATGTGTCTTTCCTCATCGTCTGACAACAATAATGGAGGAGATTTTTTTAGAGCTTCAGAGAGCATTGTACCAATATAATCTACATAGATTCGTACTCTTTATCTTCCAAATTACTATATTAACTTGGTGCAATCTTTAGTTTCCGTATTGAAGAAACTAGTCTTTTTTTAGGCTAGTGGATCTGCAGTGCTACCATTTAATACAATGTTATACAGCAAGGAGTTCTACATATGATCAACAAGTGAAATTTGTCTTCAATGTACTCCCAAAGAAAAACAATTGTTGGTGCCTCATGTAATAAAGGTCGTAGGCGATAGATAGGAGCTAAGGAGAGCCTTACTTATAGATTAAATTTAAATAAAACATGCATTATAATTTTCTTTTTTAAAACCATATTAATAGTTAGAACCTACAGTCTATTAAACTTATAGATTATAAAATTGTAGCATGGTAGATCCAATCATAGTGACTACGTGCATGCATCATACGTCACACGCTATGCATAGCTTCAAAGGAGTGGTGTCGAAGCAAATGTAAGAAGTGTTCTTATAGATTAAATTTAAATAAGAACATGCATTATAATTTTCTTTTTTAAAACCATATTAATAGTTAGAACTATAGTCTATTAAACTTATAGATTATAAAATTGTAGCACAGGGGATCCGATCACAATGATCATGTGCATGCATTGTACATCACACGCTATGCATAGCTTCAAAGGAGTGGTGTCGAAGCAAATATAAGAAGTGACTAAGACTAATAAGGTATGGAGAAGAAGCTGACAATTTAAGGGAGATCGAATGCACTAGTGATAGGTAAAGGTGCAATATAGCATCAACACCACTATTCTAGAAAAGAAGCAGTGTGTTCTTCACTTTGAGCTTTTTTGATCTCTTGTGAGAGTATTTGGGTAGCACGACGATGTTTCTATCAATTTCTCAATTTGTTAAATGAGAAGGAGCTCTCGGTATTTATAAAATTTACCACTTAATTATGTTCGTCGAATCGTATTGACCATCAATGGATGAGATGGGTCCTCTTAATAATGGGTTTCTCCACGAGCTTTTTGACCTATGGAAAACTTTTTTAAGTACATGAGCTCCATGAGAAAGGTTGAGAGCAGACGGATTGGGCTGGCCCAATAGTCCCTACTTTAAGTCTGTTATTGCAAATCTCCTTTAGTCATCCCAATTTCATTGATTTGACTCTCTAGGCCCAATCACTCAGCCCAAAAAGTCAAATCCAAGACATTGTTGGACTATGAGACCCAGAATTCGGATTTTTCCCTTTAAAAAAACTTTTGGGAAGCTTGTAAATCTATCTTTTCGCAATGTAATAATGTTGGTGCATAGGCTACCATCAGTTATGGAATAAAAAAGCATATTTTAGTTTGAGATGCAAATAGGTAAATCCTATAGCTTAATTGACTTGATTAAACCTGATAATTTAGTTCATGCTCGGACATAAGATGATTTAGGTTTTTTTTTTTGGTATTCTCGTATTTGGGTTAATATCAAAACCAGGATCTCACTAACAAAAAACTTCAATTCTAAGACAAATGACATAGGATGTATTTAATACAAACATATAACACTTCAGAAGAGAGAATTTTGTCTCATCATACTTGTGCTAGCTTGTGTCGCTAAATAGTGTCAAAGGGGGAAGGTATTAGTGCGGCTTATCTTGGGACAGAATCATTGGAGTCATGTGATCACATGACGGTCTTAGAGGTCCTTTTCCTTTGATAAAGCTCGAGTAATTTGGAGAAACTCATCTCCTTAACTTAAAAGGAGTAAGATGTTTGTTTCTTTTTTTTACCAAAAAGTCTTTTTCATAGTAAGCAACATGAAACAATCGGACTTTGCTCTTATGACACAAACATCACGCTCTTATTAGAAGCGGCAACAATAGAGGATACCAAAGAGGAATCCTTAGGCTTAAGGAATGCATAGTTGGAATATTAGGGCTTAAGGAATGCATAGTTGGAATATTAGGGCATTGCCTGAGCTTGATATGTTAATGTTATGCATCCGCTTAGAGTATATAAAAGTTAGCTGCAAGGCATTGCCTAGGCTAAAAGCGCAAAAGCTAAAAGGCGAGTGTATTGTAGACGGGAAGCATGAACACTGTGATGCTAGAGCATTACTTAGATTTGAAACATAAAAGATGCGATTCTGGGGTACTGCTTGGCTTAAATGCGTGAAGTTGGGATAGCTAGGGCATCTTTTAAGCTTAAAGTAAGAAAGCTAAGTTATGGGAGAATTGCTTGGTCTTAAACTGTAATTGTCAAGATGATGGGGGATTACAGTAGTGTAATATAACTATTAAGTTCGTAACTGGTAGGTGTCGAATCCAACAAATTATTAACCTACTCAAAAAGTTTGTAATCTGTGGTGAGCAGGATCGTCTCCACATGGACTGGAAATAATTTATTTCTATTCAAGAGAAAAGAGAAGAACAAGGGGGGTTTGTAAATCAAAAGATCAATTTTATCTAAAGACTAGAAACGCGATTTTAGTTTTCAAACAATATCAAAAGATTTCCAACCAAGGTATCATACAGTTCAACTTATCAGATTGATCATTGATGCAATGATATTCATTTTCTTTTTTGAATAAATTGGTTATGGCTATCAACAAGCTCTGACAACCTATCTCTCCTTACTGTGTTGATAATCACGATAAGATCTATGATTATTTCCCTTACCAATTAGACAACCCTAGATAAGATCTTAGGTTTTAATCTATCAATAGCATGAATCAAGAGAGAGACCACCAATTCAGAGTAACAGATCAAAAGCTTGAACCATTTAAATCAAATCATATATCATCATAACACAAATCAATTACCTATTCTGTAACCAATTATGTTATTGTATCACTTAGATTAGAACAATCGAACAATTACGGATTCAACGTTCTAATTGACAAATTATCGCTTGTTAATTGAACGAACGAGCTCAAATTCAAATCAATCAACAAAACAACAAATGCATGAATAACAGATGATATATGAATATTCATAAAAGAAGAATAAATAAGATAAACTAATTAGATCTCACAATCTTGACAAGTTGAATCTGCAGTGGATCCCTTGGCTAAAATAAAGTTTTTAGCCACACATAGTAACAAGAACAATACTCTAAAGTCATTTTTTTTTCTTTTTTCTGATGTTTTTCTAAATGAATTTCCCTTTTCTACAACAAGCCAATTTATAAAAGGAAAATAGCAGCCAAAGAATACCACTTTTGGAATTTGCTCTTTAATTCTGCAAACTGAAATGTTTTGAAGATGAAAAGAAGCAATCTTTTGGACTTCCATTCTTAAATTTTTGGAATTCTCCTCTTTAATTCTGCAAACTGAAACGTTTTGAAGATGAAAAGAAGGAATTTTAGGACTTTGGCTGGCTCTTCTTATTCCTAAGCTACCAGCTTTGATGATAGAACAGCAAGCATAGGTGTTTTCAATTCCAAATTTGCACAGAACATCCTCAAATTACTTGTATCTTGTCCTAAAGTTCACTTAAGTCCTGAAATGTAACATTAAACACACAAAAGTACCAATTCCAATGGATTTCTATAAAACCAATAACTAATTTAGCATGTTTTGTTCAACAAAAATTGAGTATAATTTGCTTTAACAGTAACGATAGCTATGCCAAGGCACTTATGTGATATGTGGTATGCAAGAATGAATCCGTAATAGAATTGTGATTCAGGGTTCTATTCTCATTCTTATGTTTTGTTGTGTTTTCAAAAGCTAGAATCGCGATTCTCAGGAATCAACAATTCTGGCTTTGAGAGAGAATTCGATTTCGCCTTTAAGAAGGTGGAATCATGATTTCATTCCTTTTTCATAAATAATTACAATTAATTACCTTTTATCTTGTTATTTATTACTCACATTAATTATTAGAGATGTTTTTGAAAAATAACATGTCGATTCCATTCCCTTATTAGGATAATTCCATTCTATGGTTTATCCAAAGAAATGAATGGAATTATCATTCTGCCTTTCATTTCATTCCATTCAATTCCATTTTTCTCATTCCAATCCATTCCATTTCGATCGATTCACACGCATCAAATGTGACATTAAAGTTATTGTTATGCAAGCAAGTTGAGTTAAGTTGGCTTGCTTGCATAAGCTGTAGGGGAAAAAAAGGGAAAAAAAAAAAAAGAGAGCAAGTTAAATTTTAAAATTTCATTCATTTAAAAAACTAGGCACCAAGCTCACTCCTTTTAACTCGCGAGTTGGAGTGGGTTGACTCATTGCTGGTGGATTGCCAACATTCAAAACTAAAAAGAAAAGAAAAAAGGAAAAAAAAAAAACTACACCTATTAACCATTCTAACTTCTTTCCATAGTCCTAAAAAAGCAAAAATAAAGAGAAGTAAGAATTATGAAACCCTAGAGCCTTTTGTGGTCCTCAGTAGTCGTTTATCTATATCTCTTTACTCTCTCAACTGTTTCTATAGACATCATCACGAAATTTTCATGAATTGGGAACCATCTTAACCTGCCATCGATGATTTTGGATTTGAGAATCAGATTGGTTCAGGTGGGTCTGAACTGGCCAAAGACCCACTAGTTCAAGTAGGTCTAGCTGATTCAACGCCCCAAAATTGTCTATCCCGATCGTTTGGGATTCATCAATTCAAGAATCATTTGCAGAACTGGTTGAACTGGTAGTTCAAGCAGCTTCATGCCCCAAAAAAAAGGAAAAAAAATGTAAATATGGAACAATTATTTATGGTATGTTTAGATTATTTGATTGTCATTTGTATTTTCTCTATATCTAATATGTATATATATTTTATTTGTATCTTATTTGTATGTTATCTATATTTGATATGTTTAATTTGTTTATGAGTAGAAATGTCTGTTTTTCATCTATATTTATTTCTTGACAAGCATCCATTTCATGATAAATATCTGTTTGAAATGACAAATATGTTGCCAATCTGATCGAAAAAAAGATGAAACAAATAGATCCTACATTTCATAACAATACAATTAAGAAATACACTTGAAAGTTTACATAGATGTTAACTAAAATGAACTTTTTTTTTCCTTTAACAATGGGACTTGCTTTTGTATTTGTTATACTTATTTGTATCTTGAATATTTTGTAGTCTCACATTGTTAAAATTAAATGTAAAAGTGCAAGTATTAGTATATAAACAAACGCCCAACTATATAACTTTTTTCAACTAATGGCCTAAAAACAGTTATTGTTGGGTTCAATTTTATTTCAAATTAAAATTAACTATGATTGTTTAATTTTTTGTTTTAAATATCACAATTCCTTGTTCCTAAGGAACCAATACCAAACCATGGAAACTGGCAATTCCCAAGAACCGGAATTGAATCAGCTCTCATGGTTTCAGTCCCTCAATTTTAGCACCAAGAACTAGCAAATCCGGTTCTGTTCTTGAACCAAACTGGACCGAGACCTATCTTCCTAAAAATCTTCTTTACCCAGCCGACAATAAGGTTACTTTTAGTTTAAATTGTCTATATGTGTTGTTATTTTATCAAATGAATAATGGTTGCCCTTAGTTTATCGTTCATAACTCGTAAGTTAGTAGCAAGCTTTTTATTATTTATTTTGATAAACCTTTGCTTTCAAGTTTTTTATTGTACCATTCAATAATAACATAATAGTAGGAAAAAGTTCGGACTAAATAAAATGACTGTCTATGAAGTTGAGTGAAGAATCTTTATTCATTTATTTACTAATCGTGGTTTAAGTTCTCAATTTCGACATTTGTTTGGATAAGGGATCAGTTCGGCATTTCTTGGATTTTATTTTAAGTACACTTGGGAAGATCTTATTGTTCTTGTCCTTTATTGTTAGTTAATTTAAAATGAAAAGCAATCCATTCTAATGGTTTTTTCTATCACCAAAATGTTTAATAGATAACATTTATTTTGATAGGCTTAAACTGTCTAACTCACTAACACATGATGGAGTATGAATCTTGCTAAAATTATAGCCTGCTTATAAAGCCGAATACAACAGGTTTACCCATTTAACCTATAATTTATATTCTAAATCATTTGGGTTAAAGTATTTTATGTCAAGTTGAATTTAACCCACTGACATAACTCTACTTAGACATATTGCTTATTGCTTATCATGAGAATTTTCCCTCTACCATTTGATACCAAGAAACAATAAGAGATGCACGATAGGAATGCTAGCTATGTCATGCTTCTTAGAGAGAGCTTGTAAAGAGGATTGCTTCCACCACTTGATAGTGAAAAACAATAACATATATGATAGCATGGTAATTATGCTATGGTTCTTAGAGAGAGTTCCATCTCAGGAGATTGTTTGCTTTTCCTTGGTGCTTAAGGAGACCATTCTCTATTTAACTACAATGATTATTGCATGTCTTGAAAACGATTCTGCTACCAATCTCTAACACGAGCTAAGTTTATCATTAAGTGCTTATAAATCAATGCTCTCACTAATAAGCAATAATAATAAGAGATCATGATGAGGTCGTTGTGACCTATACAATCATGGGGCATAATATGTCTTTCACATATTGAGTTAAAGCTTCTACTTAATAGCGATGATGTTTAGGCAATTCCTTTTAAGAAATCATTTGATCATACATATACAGTAATGGCGACTTAACAGTTCCTTTTAAGAAAGCATTTGATCTTACATATACACTAATGGCGACTTTTGTTGCTTGGGACCATGAATTCTATTTGTTAATTAAGGGGTATTTTCTACTATTCAACTACTTAATATATCTCACTAGGGGTTAGACTAAATTTTCTCTATCATAGGAATCATAAAAAGAAAATTCATTGTTATTGCCTATGAGAAGATTATTCTCTCTCAATTACAATGACATCTTATGTGCTTAGGAGACAAAAGCTCTATATTTCGAATTATTCCCTATTATTGGCTTTTTTTTTTTTCGCTAAGAAAATTGATCTCTTACTTTGAAACGAAAAGGGATCGATTGATATTGAAAACAACAAATCCATTATTTTTCTATATTGTATTGCTCTAAAAATCGGACTACGATTTTACCAACATGTTATAAGTGATGGGATAATCGCGGCCTTGGCATATGCCTTTCAATTGAGGCATACTAGTCATCGGTGCATCCTCTTGTACTATCATCCCATAATGAGTAGTAGCTGTGCAGCACCACATTGATCATTATAGGCCGAAAGCCATCTCATCTAAAATGAAGAGATAAAAAAGAAAAAAAAATCTTAAAATTTGAAGGTCCTTCGAGAGAGCTACAAGAATGTTGGTGTTTGCGATGTTCTCATCCTCTGTTGACGTGATATCTTCATTGCTTTGACAAACACATTACAAGTGATGGGATGATCGTGGCCTTAGTACGTGCCTTAGTATTAAGGTGTATTAGCCATTAGGGTTTGTTTGGATAGTCTGATTTTCATTTGTATTTAATTTGTATGATTTATGTATGAGTAAAAATATATGTTTTTCATTTACATTTGCTTTTGGTAAATAATCTGATTGAAACAAATATAAAACAAATGTCAAATCGAGACCAATCAACGAACCAACGGCATCCTTTGTCGTAAGTGCATATTATCATACTACAATCATGAGTGATAGCTGTCTTCCATCACGCATTGGGTATTGTGGCTTGGAATTCTACACATCATATATCGATGTGATAAAAATCCTCTTGGTCAATATATTAGTTATATATCTTCACTATCTAATTAAGTAAATAAAATAAATATTTTAAATAAAGGTGATCATTGGTTTATTGGTAGATAAGTTAAGTATGGATTTTCATATGTAAAATCTATATATTTTATTTCATTTATTATGATGTGTCATAGTAAAATAAGATAACAATAAAAGTTATAAATAAGATTGAGGTATCATATCTAAGTAGTGATGGTTTTTTTCATTTTTTTTTTCCATATTCCTTCAGTGAGAACAATCAAGAGAACAAAAATTACTTCAGACTAAAAGACTAAAACACTCTGTAAGGAATTAATATTTACTTAGATTTAGGTATGTTTTCATAGTTATTTAATTTTATTCATTATGACCTAATTTCATGCATAATATATTTACTTATAGATATCTATTAATGATATCATAAGAACGTCTTCAAGATATCTACAGTAACATTAATGCTTGCATTGTTCTCATTGTCTGTAGATTTGATCTTAGCATCGCTCGTTTATGAAAGGCATGGCCATTTTGATTATGACCTGTATTTATGATCAATTTTGCAAATATATGACATGTGTTGTTATTATTATTTTTGACAAATAGGTGACCTAGGTTTGAAAGTGTCAATATATTTTAATAATTCTATAATGACACATGGCAATATTTTATTGGTCATACAAATTTATTTTACATTTTTTTAAAAAAAATTCTACTTTTTTATTTTATTATTTTATTTAGTAATATTTTTCATTAAATTAATTTTTTGGACCAATAAGACTCTAACACTTATCTCAAATAATAATTAATTATAATGACACTTTTATATGAAACTCAGGTCACCTATTTGTCAAAAAAAATAATACTGGTCATATATTTATAAATTAACCAAATACAAGTCATATTTTTATGATTAACCCTTTGACTTAACATCATGTGTTTGCTGCATTGTGTCCATAGCATCTGCATGATGTGAAATGTGGAATCAAGCTATTGATAGATATTGGTGTAAATATAGAAATTGTTGACTGAATAAATATAAGAGTATTTTGTAATAATAGCAATAGGAATATTGACTATATATTTGAGTCATTAGAGAATGATTTTTAATTATAGGTGTGTCATATAGTTTCCTAGAATAAGGTTGTTTCCAAAATGTAATTGTATCTATATATTTTGCATCCATATGAGAGAAGAATATATGAAAAACACTAAAATTCTTCACATGGTATCAGAGTAGTGCCAAATTTAACTAAACTGCTCCAAACCTTGAATTGAGGTCCTTAGCCTTTGAAACCTAAATTCGAAAACTAAATGGACTCCTAAGGATCTCTTGTTCCAACAACATCAAATAACCTACCAACACGACCTATTATTATCCAATAAGATAATTATGCTTTTCCCACAAGTATTATACTTGATGAGACTAATTACTCGTTATGGTCTCAACTTATGGAGATGCAAATTGAAGCACATAATAAAACGGGGTAACTTACTAGGGAAACAAAAAAAACTTGCACTTGAAGATCCTGATTTCGGGACATGGATTACTAAAAATCAAAGAGTGAAAAGTTGGCTTATTGACTTAATGAATCCTTTATTGATGCAACGATTTATTCACCTTCCTACATCTAAAGAAATATGGGAGGCTGCATCAAAAACCTTCTATGATGATCTAAGGAAACCCATCTTTTTGAATTAAAAAAATCTCTCTACTAGACAAGATGATAGATCATTATCAGCATAATATAATGAACTTGCTACTATTTTTTAGAAAATTGACCACAGGTCAATTTTTCAGGATGGGACTGTTGAAGGAGTAGTTTAGTTACATTCAATAATGGCTAGGCTCCAAGTCCATATTTTCCTGAGTGGACTTGATTCAAAATTTTATTAGATTCGGGAAGAAATCTTACACAAAGACCCAAAACTTGATTTGGAGAGCATGTATGCATATGTAAGGAGGGATTATCAACCAAGGCAAACAATGGGAGGACCTTGCTTAATCTCAAAACACTCATATTTGATGGTGAATCAAACTCGACAAGGATCATCATCTAGCTCAAGAAAGAATTGAAAAAAATCAATTTTTTGGGAAAATCAAATAATTTTTTGTGTGATCATTATGGTGAATCAAGTCACTTGAAACCGTTTCGAAATCATTAATTATCCTGACTAGTGGGATTTTTCAAAAAAAACCACGAAAGAAGGCTATTGGGAATGCTATGGTAAAAACTATAAATGAAGTTGAGTCCAATGTTGAGGAAAAATCATGGCCCACGGCTAATATTGTTCATTTAAGTATCATGGGTAAGGTAAATGCTCTCTCTACAATTTATAAGAATAATACTCGGATAATTAATACAGGTATATCTAATCATATGATTAGAGATTTTAGCCAATCACAGTCAATCAACCCATCTCCTCAATCCATTCTCTCCACAACTGATGGTAGTACATGTTTTATTATTGGGCAAGGATGTGATATCTTGTCTGACACTCTTAAACTTGATTCATTCTTAGTTATGCCATCCCTTGAATATAATCTCTTGTTAGTTTGACAAATCATTTCAACACTTAATTGTACTATAACTTTTTGGCCTTCATTTAGTGTTTTTGGGGATATTCTAACCCAGAAGACTCTTAATTATGGTGTTAAACAAGGAAAACTATATTACTTGGAATTGACAAAGAAAGGAGGACAAAAGTTCAATCACACATATCAAACTAATGGTCAAGAAAAAGCTTAGGCAATGGCACCAACGATTGGGTCATCTTTCTTTTGCATATCTTAGAAAGCTACGAGCACATCTTTTTTTCAAATTTAAGTGAATCAAATTTTTATTGTAATGTTTGTGAACTGGCCAAAAGCCTTCATGTTCCTTATTTTCCTAGTTTAAATAAAAGTTTTGAACCACTTGCAGTTATGCATTCAGATGTATGGGGACCTGCAAAAATTCCTTAATTATCTAAAGCTGGATACTTTGTTATGTTTATTGATGAATGTACACATATGACTTGAATATCACTACTTCATAAAAATGTAATGTCTTTACAATTTTCAAAAAATTCCACAATGTTGTGAGCATTCAAATCAAAAACACATTTAGGTTTGACAAATTGATAATGCCATGGAATTTATGGATGCTTCTCTTGGGAGTTTTTTGAATCAATATGGAATTTAGCATCAGACATCTTGCACTTATACTCCGCAACAAAACGGCTTAGCGGAAAGGAGGAATAGACAATTACTAGAAGTGGTTTAGGCTTCTCTTTTCAGGATGAATATGCCATGATTCTAGTGGGGAGAGGTGGTAAAATCTATTATATATCTAATCAATAGATCACCATCTCGATTTTAGATTTTCAAACTCCTAAAAAAAAGGCAATCCTTATTTCAATTGCCCATCTTCCAAACCTTGAACCTCAAGTTTTTTGTTATATTTGTACGTTCATAATCCTAAGACCTTAAGGAATAAACTGATCCTTGTGTAAAGAGATGTTTTTTGTTAGATATTTAGATCTTCAAATACTGGTGTTATGATCCTCAAACTCACAAATTGCATGTAACCTTAAAATGCAACTTTTCAAGAATCAGAACCATATTATTCAAGATGAGTTTTAACATCTTCCCTTTAGGGAGAGAATGCTAGAGAAGGAAATATGTTAGAAGGTAATAGAAAAAATGCAGATGAGTGCTTAGAACTGGACATAGTGGTCAATTTTCGAGACAATGCATGAATGTTTAGAACTGGACAATAATAGCTAGAAAAGCCCAATAATACAAACTTGCCTACTTAACACCATCGACCAAAGGGTCGACTCAGAATATCCAAAATGATAGCACTCGGGTAAACTCAAGCCTAATATCTAATAATTATAGAATTGAATTTCTAGTTCCTCTTGAAAATCCAGAAAATCTAGTTCTAAGATACCCACAAAGATTGAACAAAGGTGTCCCAAAGAAACAATATGAACCTAATCTCAAAGCCAATGTGAGATGTCCATCAATAATTATGTCTTTACTCAAGAATTGTTCGAGTCTTATGCACTTGCTACTTATCAATTATCCAATGCTTCTATTCCTAGTAATGTGCGGGAAGCCTTGGATAATCCAAAATGGACTAAGGAATGAATGAAGAGATGGAGGAGTAGCAAAGGAATTCTACGTGGGAATTTGCTTCACAAAAAAGAAAGAAAACAATTGGATGTAGATAGGTATATTCTGTGAAGCTCAAGGCTAACGGAAGCTTTGACAAATTAAGGCGAGACTAGTTGCAAAGGGTTATGCACAAAAGTATGGAGTGGATTACCAAGAAACATTTACACCAGTTGCCAAGCTAGATACAATTTGCATTCACATCTCTATAGTAGCAAATCGGGAATGGCCTCTAAAGCAATTCGATGTCAAGAATGCTCTTCTTAATGGGGATCTAGAAGAGGAAGTATACATGGAGTTGCCACCAGGTGTGAAACTTGATTTGTCAAGTAAAAATAAAGTTTTCAAATTGAAAACATATTGTATGGGCTTAAGCAATCACCTAGAGCTTGGTTTAGGAAATTTCCATGATAATGAAAGTTTTTGGTTATAAACAAAGTGGTACGAATCATACTTTATTTATTAAACACAAAGGAGGAAAGTTTTTAGTCCTAATTGTGTATGTTGATGATATAGTCTTGACTAGAGATGATTATGAAGAAATGAAGTTACTACAAGAATGCTTGGCTACCGAATTTGAAATAAGGACTTAGGACAACTTAAATACTTTCTAGGTATCGAAGTAGTACAAACAAATCAAGGGATTTCTCTTTCACAAAGAAAATATGTACTGGATCTCTTGACTAAAATCGAAATGCTTGCCTATAAACCAATTGAAAAACCTATAGAAATTAATCATAAGCTTGGAATTTTTCCAAATCAAATTCCAATAGACATAGGGCATTACCAACAATTAGTTAGGAGATTAATCTATCTATCTCATACTATACCAAATATGGTTTATGCAATAAGTGTGGCCGATCAATTCATGCATCAGCCGAGTAAAGAACACATGGATGCAGTATACCCAATCTTAAGATACTTTAAAGGTTTTCCAGGCAAACGTTGATTCTTCTTAAAGAATAGTGTTTATGGCATTGAAGGATATATGGATATGGATTAGGCAAGTGATGAAACTACTAGAAGATCTACATCTGGTTATTTTACTTTTGTGGAAGGAAATCTTGTAACTGGGAAAAGTAAGAAACAAAAAGTTGTTGCAAGGTTAAGTGTAGAAGTTGAGTTTCGAAGTATAGGTCATAGAGTATGCAATTTGTTATGTATTGAACATTTTTTTATTGGATTTGGGGATTAAGCATACAAAACCTATGAATCTTTATTGTGATAATAAGGCTCCCATTAAGATTGCATAGAACCCTATATAGCATGATTGTACTAAACATGTTGAAGTTGACCGACATTTTAACAAGGAGAAGTTAGATCAAAAGATTATTCAATTTCCTTTTGTTAAGTCCAAAGATCAACTAGCTGATGTTCTTACACAAGTAATTTCAAGAAAGGCATTTTATAATGCAATTAACAAGTTAGGCATGTTAGACATTATGCCCCAACTTGAGGGGGAGTGTGAATCGAGTTATTAATAGATACATATGTAAATATAAAAATTGTTGACTGAATAAATATAGGAGTATTTTGTAATAATAGTAATAGGAACATTGATTGTATATTTGAGTCATTAGAGAATGGTTTTGTAATAATAGGTGTATTATATAGTTTCCTAGAATAGGGCTCTTTCTAAAATATAATTTGATGTGAACGCATCAAGGCCAATTTATCAGTTAATTGTCATTTTTAATTTCTTTGTCAGTTACAGTCAGTTATTTATTTTTGTCAGTTACATGTCTTTAATTTCTTTGTCAGTTATATGTCTTTAATTTCTTTGTCAGTTACAGTCAGCTATTTATTTTTGTCAGTTACATATCTTTAATTTCTTTGTATGTAAAAGGCTATATATTAAGCCTTGGTTAGAAGGTTTTAGTTGATTGCTATTTTGGTGAGTTCATGTGAGAGAGTTCTCTCTTGTAATTGATAGGATTGTCAATACATGTTATGAATATTGAGAATTATAATTTTCTTTATTCTTCTTGCTGATTGAATTTTTATATTCCTTTAGCAATTCGTGAGAGTTTTTACAAATCGTGAGTTATATCGATTTGTGATTCCATTCACAAACCAGTTTGATTTTTGTTAGTCGTGGCACCTATCGACTAATAATATCATCCATATCATTTATTTCTGTTTTCCTTTAAAATCAGAAAACCCAAAAAGATTGTGAAAAATTGTTAACCCCCTTGGGAGCTTATCATTTGGTATCAGAGCTTTTGGTTCGGCGCGCTTCATTCTGGTAAGTCGTCGTTTCATCTTGATTGGTATTTATTTGGATTTGGGGGTTGTGATTGCTGCTTTGATAGTTGCGTAGTTGTTGTTCGACGCAATTTGTTTGGTTGTGTTGAAAGATTAGTGTTTGTTGTGAATTTTTTGTGAATTTAGGGCAATGGAGAATAAATTCCATATTAGGGTTAAAATTGAGGATCATGGATATCTTGCACGTATTGATAATTTATGTGAGAATTTGGTTTCTGAATATACGGTGGCAAGATTAGGATTAAAAGTTGAAGATCATCCATATCCATATAATTTATATCGTTACAATGAGAAATTTCGAGTAACGAAACAAGCATGGGTTGTTTTCTCATCAGGCTCTTTTAAAGATGTAGTGCTGTGTGATGTTGTACCCATGGATGATTGTCACATACACCTAGGCAAGCCATGGAAACATTTAAATAAGGCTGTGTATGATCCTGATAGAGATGTCTATCATATAAATTCTAAAAGAAAAACTTTGCAACCCGTGAGTATGGATCAGGTTGTTCATGATATGGGTGTCGTCAAGAGAGTGGTCCAGAAGTGGTTGACATCACAGAGGGAGAAGTCTCATTCTAAAAGGGTTGGTGAGGTAAAAGTGGTTAGGGTTGAGCCAAAACAGGTAGTTGTTGATAACGTGAGTATTGAGAAAAATGAAAAGGCTGTTGAGGTTATTCCTGAAAACTTCCCCACAAAACATCATGCACAAGGTGTTGGAGATAATCTGAAGAATGTTGTTGACCAAGGGAAGAGGGTTGAACAGGTGGATGTATTGGTAATAGATACACCACAGGTTGAAGGGAAGGTGGAAAAAGCTGTCAATGTTGTTAATTCATCCATAGTGCAAGTAGCTGAGGTTGAATCTATGGCAGTTAAGGAGGCCAACCTATTTGCTAATTCTAATTTGCAAGTCAAGGAAGATCCTACACCAAGGGAAAATTTATTCCAGGCCAGATGTATGATTCAGGAGACGATTTGTAAATTGGTTGTGCATGGGGGTAGTTGAATGTAATTTCACAAGATTTTGTGAAGAGAATGAATCTGCAGGTGATTCCACATCCAAGGCCATATAGCCTTCGATGGTTGAGTTCTCCAGATGTGATACATATTCATAAACAGTCACAGGTTACTTTTGCAATAGAAGATTATGAAGATACAATAACATGTGATGTAGCTCCTATGGATTGTGCACAGATATTGCTAGGTAGACCATGGCAATATGATAGGCAAGTTATCTATGATGGATATAAGAACACCTACAAGATTCATAAAGACGGAGAGATATTCTTAATGCTTCCAATGACTTTGGCTGAAGTTCAACAGGAGAGATATGAAAATGTTCGGGCTAAAGGTCAAAGGAGTTTGTTTTTGTTGCCATGCAGATCATCACAAAAAAAAAAAAAAGTCACGCCAAAAGTTGCAGGAGCTTCAGCATGTTCCAAATGAAGATCCATCCAATTTGACTGCCAAGATTCGAGGTCGAATCTTTTCCAAGAAGGGGAGAATGATGTGAACGCATCAAGGCCAATTTATCAGTTAATTGTCATTTTTAATTTCTTTGTCAGTTACAGTCAGTTATTTATTTTTGTCAGTTACATGTCTTTAATTTCTTTGTATGTAAAAGGCTATATATTAAGCCTTGGTTAGAAGGTTTTAGTTGATTGCTATTTTGGTGAGTTCATGTGAGAGAGTTCTCTCTTGTAATTGATAGGATTGTCAATACATGTTATGAATATTGAGAATTATAATTTTCTTTATTCTTCTTACTGATTGAATTTTTATATTCCTTTAGCAATTCGTGAGAGTTTTTACAAATCGTGAGTTATATCGATTTGTGATTCCATTCACAAACCAGTTTGATTTTTGTTAGTCGTGGCACCTATCGACTAATAATATCATCCATATCATTTATTTTTGTTTTCCTTTAAAATCAGAAAACCCAAAAAGATTGTGAAAAATTGTTAACCCCTTGGGAGCTTATCATAATTATATCTATATATTTGCCTCCACATGAGAGAAATATATGAAAAACACTAAAATTCTTCACATGAAATAATGAGCCTTTTTGCATTACACAGATGTTATGATTGGATAGATTCCGAAAAGAGTGGAATTAAATAATTATTCTTGCTCTCCAAAATTTGTTTATTTTATGGATTTTATTGTTATGAAACAAGAGAAACCGTACTCCTTTATAATACTAATATCACATTTCGTTGATTGAATGAAATCGTCATTTTATTTTCAGTATGCAGAATAACTATTTTCTTGTTTAACTTATAAAAAAGTCTAATATAAGAAATATCTATTCTATTTAATGTGGAATAGATAAAAAATTTAATTCCTTCTCTTAACTAGATGAATTGTTACTCGTAAAAGAATACAATATTTTTTCCGACAAATAATCCATCGTAAAATAAAGAAACTACTGTTCTTTTCTAGTTTAATTCATTCAGCGAATTATATGTGATGCAAAAAAATATTTATTATTTACTTCTTCAAACATATTTTCATGTTTTACCTTAAGATTTTAAATAAATTATATGTATTTATTACGTTTTCTATTATATTATGAAAAATTAAAATTTATTTGTACCCTATTATATGATTCTATGTATCCTGCCTAATATACCATGAAGCTGTTTTAGCAATTGCCACCTTCAATTGCCATGTGCTATATTCAAGAGCTTTCGTGTTGGCCAATTCCTTGAGAGTTGGTGCTGACTTGCCGGGTCTATTCCTTCAAAATGCCATTCTCAGGTTTTTTATTAACTTAAAACATAATAATAGCAATTATATTATTTGGATACATCTAACCATTTGATGGTACGCATCATCTTCTGGACTTCCATGCAAATAGCTCGTCTAAAAGATATATTATATGCACTTAATCACCTATAGAATCATTTTACTGTAAAGCAATCAGAGAGTAAAAATTCATATGTTTTTCATTATTTTGTTAATTTGAACATAATTTATGGAACTGTTAACGGTTTATATGGTATAAATAATAGAAGAAAGATTTAAAAGGGTATTAACCATCACACACACACACGTATATATAAATATATATATCAATAAAAATTTTAACAAGTGTAATTTAAAAAAAAAGGAAAAAATATGTAAAATTTAATACTTAAATTTTCCATGAAAATTCAATATGAGACCTGAACTCGAAATCAATTTTTTTACAACTATTTTTACTATCTTTCTAATATTATTTGTTCTATTTACTAACATAGAAGAGGTAAACTATTTACATTGGACGGCATTAGGAAATTTAATAGATAGGCATCCTCATATGCTGGCTCAAATCCAAACCTAGCTCGACTCATCGGTTCATGAAATGGTTTTGACCTAGAATCGCCCCATCTAGTTTTTTATGTAAATTTTAAAAAATTAACTCAAAATGAAATTTAGGCCTAAAAATATTATAGTTTTTAACTCATTTTATACATAAATGCATCCCATTTAGTTTAAAATATTAGTAATATGGGACTTGTTATCTTGGTGGAACTCTTTATAAAATAAGTAAGCATATTTCTTAATTACATTTGTTATTCGTTTGTTATTAACAATGCATTAAACACTGTAAATTCATAATAAATAATTCTTATTCACATATCTAAACACTAAATTATTTATTCTTCTATTTTTATTAATGTTTATTTTACATTTATATGTATTTCTTATATTTTATTTTTAAAATAATTTTTTATTTTATTTTTAATAGGCATCTGTAGACCTACATGGGTTCAACCATGGGTTAAACTCATCCCTACAAGCTGAGTTATGGGTCAAAACGTCCCCATACGCAAGGATATCGGTCAACCTGGTTGTTGTAGTTGGAAAATCGATAGTAATGAGTCAAAGGGCCTGCAACAAAAAAAAAAAAAAAAAGCAGTCAGTGGTATGTCGAGGGTGGTTTGGTGCGGCCATTTTGATGCATATGTTAGTTGTAGGTCTTAAGAGTGAGAGTAAAATAATATACCCTAAAAACTCATATCCTTTACTTTGTGGTTTCATGTTCTATTTGTAAGCAATGGTTAGACTAGAATGGGGCTCATTGAATATTCTTTGCCTACATGTCTCATCCCTAAGTGGTGGGAAGTTAGGAGAGCGGGGACCTCTCTATTGGTTGTTGACCTAGACTCTGGGTAGTGGTGTTCATCCGAAGAGAGTGGCCAAATAGTTAGAGAAGCATGTCTTTGGAGCACCCCGAGGGGGATTAGAATACTTATGTGCAAACATGGCGATTGTGGGAGGTCTAAAGTATAGGCATGGTAATCATGTTGTGTCATGTTGTCCACGTGCCAAATTTTTTATGCTACGTGCTTTCACATGCCCAATCCATTCGTTCTCACATGCCATACTTCGCATGCTTTTTTGTTTCCATGTATCATGTCGTGTTAACCCATTTATTTGCATGCTATTAATCGTACCTGATTTGACACAGTTTGCATGATTTTTTTTTTAAGTTTCTACTCATATTTTTATTCAATGGTTTTTGAAATTTTAATCATGTAAATTAATCAAATTACTTTTAGAGATTTTACAATGTAAATATAATAAATGAATTTTGAAAACGCACTAGAAAATACTCAAGAGAGGGGTGAATTGAGTATTTGCCCTAAAATGCTCAAATAATAAATTTTTGTACAAAAGATCAAATTAAACTTTAATAGCAGTAGATATGGAAATAATAGAGTACTAAAAAGAATATTAAAGAGATAGGAAAAAAAGATATAAGCTAGGATTTAACACGGAGATTAGCTCGCTTTCTACTCTCCATGATCACCCAAATCACCTCTAATCAAAGGAGGTCACACACTTTATTAATCTCCATAAATCTCGGAATTTTTTATAGTTCTTAGAAAATAATCTTATAGGTAAATACCAAAACCAAGACCCTGAAAATCGTCCTAATGCAAAAATCGAATTCTAAATAAGATTAAATATGAAAATTTTTAACCTTTAGAAAAAGAGAACCCTCAAAACAAAATGGAAAATCCAATAATCGTTTGATTCAACATCCGTACGCCAACCAAATCATCTATCTAATCCCTAACACGCAAATCAAGATAATATATCTAAATAACACTCGACGACAAAATACTAAAATCTTAAATCCTTCGGTGAATTTTAGAATAAAAAATTTTAATTACCACCAAAAGTCAAATAGAGTCAACCCATAACCTTATACTCGGTTAAACAACTGAGAAAAATATTAAATAAATCATAAAAAAATAAAATAAAACATAAAATTTGAAAAAAAAGTATAATACCATCAAAAACTCTAAAATTTTATGATCTTATGAATAAATCAAAAGGCCGAAAGTCAAACCGGAACCTTAAAAGTCAACAAAGTTTGCAACAAATCCTAGTGTTTAGGTCCAGCAATCCCGCGCTCTTAAACCTTAGGCAACATAATTGAGATAATTGAGGATATAGTTCGAATTAACATAGGTAAGCTTAAAAATATCATATTCGTTAATTTTTAGTGTGTTTTAAACCCAAACGGGATTAATTCTCGAAAAAACATGTCACGCAGCTTATAATAGTAAAAACATCCCGATAACACTAATAGATGCATAATAATAATACAAGGATTTCAAAAAATATCAGTTTTATAGTTTTTCGGTTGCTAAAAATATCATATATCATATTTTACGCGTATTTTCTTTAATTTTCTAGTTTACATTTCATAGTACTATTTCTACTATTCATTATTATTTCACTATCTCTACTTTTTCTTACAACCTATTCTTATACCCTACCACACCTATTATTTACAATTTACCTTTCATACAACTTTATTCACATCACACCTTACACATTATTACTTTTCATTACAAAAATACAAAATTCAATCAAATCTCCCTCCTCCTCTCTCTAAGTCATGCCGAGCCCTTTCTCTCTTCTCTAATTTATTTCTTTTTTGATTTATTTTATTAAATCTAATTTTCACTCTAAAATTCTATAAATACCATCTCTTCCTCCACTTCTTTCATACTTCTTATTTTTCTTACCAAATTCTCTTCTCAAAATCTCTCTCCAAATTTCTCTTCTAAAATCTCTTTTTCTCTCTACAAAACTACAACCAACATATTACTACAACTACCTTTCTTCTTCAACAAATATATAAACCTTAGGTAAACTTTCTAATATTTATCCTTCATGTCATGTAACTTAACATGACTATAGTGTATATTTCCTAAACTTATAAAGTTATGGAAGCAACAATATGTTCATGTTTTGTTCTTGTTCATTCTTAAACTCCTATTATATTATTGTTATTATGTTGTTATATTACTATTGATCTAATCTAACTTTATATATATTTATATTTCTTAGAGCCTAAATTGCTCACTAACTTCCCATTGACATGCTCTTATTATTATGATTTTTCCTTTATTTTCTTTTTTTTTTCTTTTCTTTTCTTTTTGGAACTAGTTTATTCTTAGTCCTAGGAAGCCTTGATGAAGCTAAAGCTCTCATTACTTGACCATGATACCTTGATGAAGCTAAGGTTCCCAATAGTTGATATTATTATTTTGCTTATTATTGCTTTTTATATCTTTCCTATATTCTTATGTGATATTTTTCTCTTTCTCCTAAGCACATATTCATATTCGTACATGATCACGTTGACTCTTGTCTCAACAAAAATGAAGATGAGGTTTTCTTAAATAAGGAAAAACGAGACTAAGCTCTCTTTAAAATAAATTTTTTCACTTAATAAAGATTTTTCCATCAAAGACTCAGAAATGGTTTTTAATGAATTCTTTTCAAAAACTTAGACAAGCCTATCATGGGTTTTCGAAAGTATCAACAAAGAGGATTTCTTCAAAAAGTAACTACGTAAATAAACATTCTCTTTTCAAAATAAGTAATATAAGATTTATTAAAACTCTAATGTGACAATTCCTTGTTATGTGAATTGTCATGAAAACTTAATTATAGGATTTTTACCAACTTCATAATTAAAACCAGTAACCAAATAATCTTTCTAAGTCAAGTTTAAGATCTACTCACTAAACTAAAGTCCACTTAGAAATAAAATCAATATACAACTTAAGGAACCAAGTTTTAAGAAGCAAAATCCATTTTTTCTTTATGGAATCAAGGAAATACAAATAATATTTATAGTGACTAGACACTCACTTGTAATAAATTAAAGATTTTTAAATGAAGGTCCATGTATAGAAAAATTATGAATTAATAAGGAATATAGTAAGCCTGAAGGTTTGGAATAAGTCACTCACTAAATTTTTCTCATATGCTAAAACTTGAAACATCTTTTATACAACTTGGAATGATTTTCTCATAACCACATAAAGATTCATATTTTGGAAAATAATTAGTTAAAAGAGTTTAACATAAAAATAAAATATTCATGGGCTCAAAATAAGTATGAAATCATGATTTTTTTAATTAATTTTCACACTTATGAAATTTAAAAATTAGAATTTTATTTAAAGAGTCAAACTTAGAAAAAATTTTAAAAAAGAAATACATTTGAGTTTTTATGTCACAAATAGATAAAATCATGTTTTATAAAAATAAATTGTTGAATAAGAATTTGTGAACTAATATAAAACCCTTAAGGATTTTAAAAATATATTGAATTATGACTTTCTTGTTGCTAAGTCATAAATTTACAAAACAGCAAATTAATCACAAGTTAAAGAATGACCCTTTACAAACTCTATATTTCACAAAATTGTTTAGAAACTTTATCTTGAGGTAATGCCACTAAAATCATGCGTACAATATGAGTTTATATATATATATATATATGTTATTCAAAGAATTTTTCAATCATATAAAATTTATGTTTTTTTGCTTATAGATTTTTGGATGAAGAAAAATTTGAAAAGTTACATTTTGAAGACTTAGAATTTTGTAATGATTTTGTTCCTTACAATTTCCAAACCTTAATGAATTTTTATGATAAAAATAACCTTAGAAATAGATAGATATTTTCGAGTAGGCAGAAACAACATATAATACGCGAAATTTCGAGTTAAAATAAGCAAGTTATGGTCATTTTGAGTTAGAATTTTATTCTACACGATTTTTCAAGAACATAGTAACATAGAATTAGAAAGTTTAGGGAGAACTTCTACGAAATACTCATTCTAAGAATTTCTTTTGTCTAGGTGATGAGGAATATGGGATTTACCTTTCTAAGGATTACTACGACTAAGAAGATTGTGATATGGACGAGTGAGTTTTTCCTCTTAATTTCGTTACCTTACTTGTGCTTGTAGAGTAGTGGCATTAGTATACTAAGAAAAAAAAAATAGACATGTATGGGAAATTTAAGGATATATATTCATGTGTGATTCTATGCTTATGTGATGAAATGAGAATTAAGAATATCGAAACTTTGAATTATCTGTTTAAGTATTTTGTCTACCTACATATATGATTGTTTATTGTTTATTAAATTGTTTGATCACTCCTAAGAAACCTTATAAGTTTGTCTTAAGAAAAAAAAATAAAGTATTCACACATAGCATCCGTCGAGTCACATTTCTTTCGGAAGGCTGCTATTCCTACGCGTAGAGTTGGATGGGCTGTTAGCGTGTTGGACACAAGCCATACTCCTTCCTAGAGAATGCACACTGCCCAAGGAATGCGATTCCAAGTTCGAAGCCCTGCCAACCGAACGCTTTGGGTAAGGGCTTGGGGACTAGTCGTAGAATGTCGAGAGGATCTTCATCAATAATTCTCTAACCTTCGATATGGAGGGGTAAATCCATTCTATATATGGTTCCAGATAACTATATATATTGTGTAATCATGTGATTGTTGCATAGCATATGCGTGAAAATTAAATGAACTTGTTTGATATCACGGTACAAATGAAAGGGAATATCTCACTAAGCTAGTTGTAAGCTTATACCACCATGGATCTTTGTTGAAACAAGTATACCTGTAGCTCTATTCGAAGATCATGACATTAAGAAAATCATTGATGGATTTAAAACTCTTATGGAAGCAATGAGAATATAGGATGAAGTAATTTTGTAATTTCTTTATATGCAATGTATGTTATTAGTATTTTGGAGATTACTAAAAAATGTATTTATAAAGACTTAAAGACAATAGCGAGGGTATGCCCCTAAGATTTGTAATCAACCGTGTTTATGTTTTATGATAAGTATTCTCCTTGCCTTGTTACTTAATCATTATCAATGTGAATTGCGCTACTCCGATGCGTTCTCTTGGTTATGATGTACGCCTTGTACATGATGTGGAAGCTTTTGCATGACTAAGGTAGTCATTCTTAAGCTTTAATATTATGTAAGGTGGACTGTCATGTTTAGGGTACTCCTCGAGGCGTGATAATCGCAATCACACACGCTTAAACAGAGCAATACACCAGTTTCAATACTCAGGAAATAAAATATTTCATTCTCTCTTATGATGCTCTCTTATACATAACAAATACAAGAATAGAGCACTAAATGATTTTTTCCTCTTTACAAATTTT